>JANHZU010005691.1:36742-49722 GCA_032468055.1 Acrochordus granulatus | reverse complement strand
CTGGACCATAAGGAAGGCTGAGCATTGAAGAATTGATGCCTTTGAATTGTGGTGCTGGAGAAGACTCTTGAGGGTCTGCAAGGAGATCAAACCAGTCAATTCTATAGGAAATCAACCCTGATTGCTCATTAGAGGGACAGATGCTGAAACTGAAGCTCAAGTACTTTGGCCATCTAATGCAAAGAGAGGACTCCTTAGAAAAGACTGTGATGCTGGGAAAGATTGAAGGGAAAAAGAGGAGGGGACAGCAGAGGATGAGATGGATAGATAGCATAGTCAGTGTGATAGGTGTCTGTTTGGGCAGTCTCCAGGAAGCAGTGCAGGACAGGGAGGTGTGGTATGTTGCAGTCCATGGGGTTGCCAAGAGTTGGACACGACTGCGCAACTGAACAAAACAACAGCTTCTGTTATTCTATATTACTATATTTTAAATACTTAGCAATTTAGTAATGACACTTTAAAGTAGCTTACATTTTCTCTAATACAAAAAATGTATAGTTTTTGCCTTTATATTTCATTTTAGTTTGTTCTGTCTTAATTTGTATGCAATTTAATACAATTCAATTTCAAAAAAGAAGCAATGCAAATCAAATATAGTCAATATGCACTGGTTTATTTGATAAAGAAAATAAGGCAGCATTCAGCAGCATTCCTTTTATATTACTGGCCTATGTAATTATCTGAAATTACAGTAGCTGCTTTGGAGTCTTTAATGATTGAGGACTGAATATGTAATATCTGTAATATCTGAATACAATAGATAAATCACATGACTGAATGAGTTATATGGAACTATAAGCATTCTACAATAGCTCTACTTTTTGTTTAAAAGTTCAAAATAGTTGCTTGAAGTAATCTGGATATTCCCTACCTTGGTGACAAATGCTTTTCACCTGAAGTGTTAATGAGTTGTTAAAATTCAGACAACTATAAAATTTGTCAATAAGTTTGTGACAATGGATCTTAAAGGAGAAACAGAAGCTTTTTGCAAATGCTGACACTGAAAATATTTTTTACTTTTTTTCTGTAAAATAATAAAGTTTGAAAACTGACTATTGTTATTTCATGGTCATACTGTCATCTCCTCCACATGATTGCACATGAAATAACAATGAAATCAAATATTGAAATTAAACAGTGATACTATTTAGTAGTGAAACTTAATTAATAGTGAAACTATCAAATCTCACACATTTTGAATATTAAACATTCAACAAAATTTGGATAATACTTGATGTCAATAATTGCAAAAGAGAATAATTAGAAGAATATTTGAAAATAAACTCATTCTAGCTCTGCCTTTAATCAAAAAGAGTAAATATGCTTTCAAAATTATTCAAGAAACAATGTAATCTTCAGTCACAGGAATTATTCACATGGAAGGATTATTTCCTTGAAATTCTAAACCTTTTTTAACCCATTCCCCATTTTGATCAAAATAAAGCATTTCAGAATTCTTGAGAAAAGTGAAAAAGAAGCATTTGTACTTTTTAAAAAAGGCAATAGATTTATTTATTTTTCTAATAATTCAAATAATCAAATATTTGGTCATGGATGCAGCAAATAATTACAGTTAATTAAGATAATAATTGTATATAACACATACATCATTTGCTGTAACTTTAATCAACTTTAAGCATTGGGACACAAGAAGTTTTTGAATTTAGGTCGGCGTGAAAAACAGTGGATAACATAGGTCTTTTTCAAGATCTCTCTTCTTTAACTGCTTATTTCTATCACCATCAGTACATAAAAATCAAAATGTTTTGAAAGAATGCACTATGCAAAACAAGGATTACAAACTTGGGATAAAGAAGGATAAGAATAGGGTAAACATTATTTGCTGGAGGTTATCTTTAACAAATGAATCAATTTGAAATTCCAGAAACTGTCAGAGATCTTAGATAACCACCATGGGGTTCTTGGAACATTCACGGACATTTATTATTTCAGTCAAGGGTAACACCTTGGGTCCAAGAGCAACAAGAACATAAAATCATATTGTACCCAGTAACATCTAAATAGTAAAAGTTTCCGTCAGTAAAATTATTCAAAGGACCAGGATACAAATGAAGACTGGGGTGTGTGAAAACAATCCAAAGGTATGACAGTTTTGGGTAAAACACAACCACCACACCAAACAAATCTTTGTTGTATTTGCTGTTTCCCAAAATGCTACCTTTATTTGAGTTTGTTTCATGCTTCTTCTGTTTTACTTCTTTGCACCCAAAACTATCCTTCGATTCCTTGATTTTTACAATAGGTTAAAAAAGCAAACCCAAAATATGGATTTTAGAAAGGCTGATTTTCATAAATTGAGGGAAATAATAAGGGGCACGTCAAGGGACAAAACAAAGGCAAAGTTGGTGTCTGGGTAAAGTCTCCTTTAAAAGGGAATTTAGGGTAGAAAGAGTCAATATAATTGAATAGGCAGTTCACACTGTAATTGAGATTAAAGGGACATCATTATTGGAAATGAAAAGTAGAGCTCATTATGAACAAAATATACTTGTGTGTGTGTATATATATATACATACATACACAAAATATACTGAATACTTGTGTTATAAATACAGGAATAAGACTAGGAAGGAAAAGATGGAAAATGAGCTATGGGTTGCACATGAGCAAAATCCAGCAAAAGGGATTTGTTCAAATCTACCAACAATAAGAAGAAAACAAAGGGGTAGTAAATTCACTGGAATTTACTCCAAATGGAGAAATCTTAACAAGAGAAAGCAGAGGAATCCAACTCCCATTCTACATTTGTCTTTACACTGAGAAAACAATTTGGGTAGCATATGTCAGTAAGGACATAGGCAGGATAGACAGATTTAAGCAGATATTAGCAGATACAGAATCTGATAGCGTTTTCTAACTATATTTCTATAGTTCCTAAGCAACTATATTAGGGCATTAGCTTTGTGAACAACTGCTCTCATTAATAAATGCACATAGTGGGTTTGCTGTTATAGGATTTTGAACACAAAGGGTGGACGAGACAGAAGCGGTGGAGAAAAACAAGGTGAGAGGTTAATGGGATATTAAATAATATTAAAAAATAGTGGATAGTGAGAAGAAGAGGCTAAGCATTACTTTATGCATAATGTGCTAAGAACCCACTGCTGCTGTTCAGGTCTTTGATAATGGATTGGATTTTTTTTTTATTGTAATTTGATCTGCAGAGTGGTCTGCAGTCATGAAGTACCCCCAGAGGCAGAAATGTTGCATCCTTGTCACTGTTTGGAGCTCTGAAGTCCAATTACATCTAGTTATTCTCTTGCACAAATATGGTTATTTTCTCCAGTTTAAGATCTACAGGAGCAATGTTGACAGATGATAACATATGTCATGTTAGACTATGTTTTTCAAACTCCTCAACGTTGTATTTTCTCTTGGTTTGCTTGTTATCAACCTAGCTCTGTTGATTTGTCCTTTGATCTCATTGATGGATATTGTAGTCTGCTGAATACCCAAATGAACTTTAGCTTTAAGTCAGTCAGGCTTTCCTATCTCCTTATTTTTCTAAAACAAAGCTTATTTTTATTTATGTAAATAGAAGCCTCAAAATACTTTATTTATTAATGTTAACTCTTAATGTTTCTCTCACACATGTTCATTTAAATATATAAAGCTCTCTATTACTCATCAAAGAAACTTAAGGGTCACAGATATCCCTCAGGAATAAGGTGCCTAGACCTGTAGCAATAGGAATGGTTTTGAATATAAATAAACACATCCATGTTTACATATGGGCATTTTTTAAAAACTCATTAACTTTCAGGGCAGGGGATTCATATTTTCAGTTGTGGGTTATCAACTCAGCCATTGTCAAGTGATATGTCACAGCCAGTATTTACATGCTGCTAATAGGAATTACAATGGATATAATTTCATTGAAAATTTTCAATCAGATAATTCCAAGAGATGATAATGTGGCATAGCTTTTAAATAGTCTTCTACCACAGATTCTGCTGAAACTAAATGTTAATATTTGCCCTACAGATTAAAAAACTCTTCAGACAGGATTTAAAAAAGTGGGGAACTTGCTGTAGGAGAAGATGCGGGATTAGATTTACTTTATTCAGTATACAAGAATACAAAGAGGCTTTTGTGGGGAGGGTTTGGTTTCTTAAAAGCTAGAGCACTTTGACTTCTGAAGTTTCTTCTGAAATGCTGAAATAATGATAGGATTGTATACGATTCACATGGACATTCCAAGAAGCCTTGAAAAGGAGGAACATTTGGCAGAGTACCATGCCACTACAAGAACAATTTTTAGAACTTTTCTAAATTTTGCAGTGTGGTTCCACTTAGAATAGATATATTTTGTGGAGAAAGAAGGGCTGAAGCAAGGGAGGTGTGAAGTGGGGAGTCAGCCTTGAATCACTACATAGACTTAAATGTAATAAACACAATCCCTCCTGAGGTTACTGAACCCTATCTTAGAGCTGCAGGAGTTCAATGGTCAGTTGGGCAGATTTTGTAAATATGAAAGACTCATAAATCTCTTAGCTTGCATCTTACTATCTGAGCCTGGTCTTTGTGCCTGAGATATTTAGATACATGTTTATGTTTAAATTATATTTTGAAAAATATTTAAACTACTTCAGGTGAGGAAATGAAGAAACTTCTGGTAAGTATGATATCCTGTTTTTAAATTTTACCTTGCTTTCTGACGATGGAGAAACTTCAGAATCATATATTTTATGTATTCAGTGGGTGAAGTCCTTTAAGCAAGAAGATTACAACTTTCTATTTTCTCTTTTGGAATATATATCAAAAGGGTGATTAGTGTGTTGATTTTAGAAAGTTTTAAATGGATTAAAGGTTTAGATGGACTTAAATTAAGACTTTGAAGTTAATTAAAAGAATCCTTATTGTGGGAAACTTTCTATGTTTACATCTGAAAAACTGATAAGATGACTTTGAAGGGTGATCATTAGAGGGTACCAGAAAGAAATCAATGCATCAGTGGATCTTTGAGAGTGATAAATGATTTTTGGACACAGCAATAGTTTTAAAGTTATCTGCTAGAATAAATAACTTGGATGGTGTTATGGAAGAGGAACATGTCTTAATGAACAAAGCTGAAATTGATCTAAATATGGATTTAAAAATGTGTAAGCAGGTGGAAAAAGATAAAACAGTAGACAGAAAAAAAGATGAAATAAATCTGAGTCTGTGGTTTCTAGTTCCATATTCTCCATACCAAGTACACGAGAATGCACAGAATTGTTTTTTGAGAGCAATAAATTTCAGAGATTCTAGTTAATCTCCTTGGTTACTTACAAAAGTGTAATCTAACACAGTAGAGCTGAAGTCCTTGTTTTATACACCTTCATGTGCATACCTGCCCATCCACACATTCACACCACATCACATTAGTGCATAATAATTCAGATTAATTCAGCCTCTGTGATCATTTGAGACCTTCATATTTGAAGATGTGTAACCTTTTTATATTTTATTTCAAAAGGATTTTATTAAAGTTTTCAATGACTTTGTGAGAAGAGACAATGAGAAAATGAAGAGTGATGTGGATAACTTCTTCATACTGGATCTAGAAAAGTGGCTTGCTAGAGTTGCCAATAATTTTGTAAGAAGAAACAAAGAGAGCATAAAAAGAAAACATATTATTTGAGGAGACTAAGATTGTTCTGAGAAAGGGAAAAGAATACAGAGTTGATTTATTTGATCAGGGCTAAAATAAATTGCTATTTCTGGTAATGTGTTACAGATTTATGTGAACTTGGACTGGATGACAATGTTTTTTGAGATAGGGACAATTTGTTTAAGTAGAAAATGAGAATTAAAAGGAAGGATTTAAAGTGGGTTTGTTAGATACAGTTTACAAGAGTTAAGTGGGTACTTCTGAACCTTAATGGACTTCTGCTGACTAAGATGGAGTAGTGAGGTTTTAAATAATTAAATGGGGTAGGATATGGGATGAAGGGGTGGTTGATTGTTTTTTAAGAGATGGTGATAAGCTGTTAATGTTAACTATATGTGCTGGGAATGAAGTTATGAGTATCTTTCCCCCCCTTATGTTTCCTCTGCACTTTTTAATTTTTCTTAATACTGTATTGTTGTATTTTTTATCTTTTGTAGTTTGTATTGGTTTTATCTGAAGAATGTAATTCTTAATAAAATCATTACATAAAGAACAAAATTAAACTACAATTTTTATGTAGATTTTTTTTTAAATGTACAGATAAATACAGGATGTGGGTAGAAATAGGTTTCTGAATCAGCACATTCAAATGTGATACTGAATAGAAATGGATCTAATTTCTGTCATTTATTAGAATTTTCCATGACTTGTAAATTTGCTCTGCATATATGTTAAGAATATAGTCTTCAGATTTCTCATCTAGCATGGTCAAGCATAGCCACTGGTAATTCTAATAGTTAAATTCTTTTGAAGGGCATGGGGTGGAGAAGTTGGTTTAGTAAGATGTTTGTGAACTCCTTTGAGAAACTTTTTTTGTTGACATCATGGACAGAAAGAAGACCTGGGAAAATATTTTCTAACTGGAATGCTTTAGCAGCCCTTTAGAGATTTAAGGGATTAACTCATAGCCACCAATTAGAAGTTATCGTTAAATCCTTTTAAAAGCAGAAAGCAGTTAGTATTAATCCGAAACATTAAAAATACCTGTTTCACGTTGCAGCCATTGGCTAAGAAAAACTGCAACGATTTTCAGAGATGATGCACAGTTCTTTTGATACACTGATTGATGTATAAAATGTGAGGCCAAATAAGTGAATTAGGCATGATTTTAAACTGATATTAATTACATACTACAGCTAAGGGTTGCAAATATTGCATTGCTATTTGTTGATTACTCTATTTTCTTTCAAATCCTGGCATACCATCTTATCATGGTGGGGCAGTGTGGTGCTGTTGGGAGAAATTAGTAAAGCATGCCAGGAATATAAATCAAGAATGCACACTTTCAGAAAGGACACCTAAGGTATGAATGCCCTCCCTACTGGCCTGTTAAATATTCAGCAGTGGTGATAAAGGAAGATGCTGGAGATCACTGCAGTGACAATCATCAGACATTTATACTGCGTAAGGGAAGTCAGTGATCAGACACACTTTCATTTACAAGACAATCACATGGATATGCAATATGAAGTGTTGGACAAATGGCACTGGATGATGGGCTCCTTCCAGTTGGATGGCAGTCACATGTTATTCAGGAAGAACTGGGAATCTTTTGTAGTTCTTCATTATATTTTGTCCAAGAATCTTTCCCAACACTAGATAATATAGGATATCGTTAATTACTCTTTCACATGTCCTCTTTTTTGCAAATGCCATAGTTTGTGCTCAAGGGGGTTTCATCTCCTTTATTTACATATTATTCTTGATTTAACTATACCTAATTATCACTTTTAAATTGCTATTTAGTTAAGATGCTTAAGAGTCACAGCAATTTTCTGGATGTGATATATGCACATCTAACAAAGGCCCAAAGAGTTTGGGATTAGATGAATTTGGATGTCAAGTTTGATTGATTCAGACTGGGTCTTCTATTGCGGCACTCACAAATAGTTCCTTTTGTAAATGTGTCAAAATTGCTGCCCATCTTCATGTTTAAATTTCATTTTGCAAATTAAAGAAAAATATTAGAGAATGTTAGCTTGTCAAAAACTGTATGGACAGCTTCCGGGACTTTTTATTTTGAAGCTTACTTTTCCTTACGTGGACTCCAGAGGCACTGTTAGCAAATGGAAAAAAATGGACCGTTTTGCTTGAGGATTTGAATTAAACGTAAAATGGAATCACTTGAGTCTGGTTTGAATCTTGGAGACTTTGTGATAACATCCAATAGTTTTGGAGAATAAAATAGTAGTAGTTTGCCATTGCCTTCCTCCAGAATAATCGCACCTATTATCCAGACATTTACTGGACCTTTATCCAGCATATATGAACCTATTACCCAGATGCTTATTGGACCTGACTTAGTTTTTTTTTAAGATCTGCCAAGGTCAGTTAAGGACTATCATTTCCCATAGTTCATGGTCCACCATTATAGAAGAACAAAAAAAAATCTTAATGGTAAATTGTAGGCATTTTAGCTTATAAGCAGGTAATCTTCACAATTCATACATCAGCAAAATATCACAGTAAAGGTATTTCCAAATTTATTAACTGCATACGCACAAATTATTGTGCGATCATCACTGCTCTCTTATTAGAAAGCCTTTGCCAAGGATCAAGAAAAAAAATTCAAATGTTTCTCCTTCTCTTTGAACTGTTTGATTATAGTAATGAGGGCAATTTGGTTATAAATGCTGAGTGTGCTTAATTTAATTAACTGTTGTTTTAAATGCTTTCTAAGTAGAAATATTTCACTTAATTGATTAATTCAACTGGAATCTTGTGACCAAGTCAGAATGTTCATAAATTAAAGGCAGATATTTGCTTTTAATTTATGTAAAAACTTCCATTAATATTGATGAAATATCTGCTGTGCTACCAATTTAATACAATTGGTGTTTTTATTACATGGGCATACTTAAATTCGGTGAGTCGCATCGCCTGCTCTACCTTATCTAGGCTCATAAATTAAGTTGGATTGGGCTAGTGAGAAGTTAACTTCCCAAGATCTCTAGGAAATATTGGATTGTAGATTAGACTAAAACCTAACTAGAAGTAAAGTATCTAAAAGCAAACTATGGAAAGTATCCATGGGTACATCTGGCATTGAATCTTTTTACATTTTAAAATATTTGGAGGAAATAATGTGAACTTAAACTTCCTTCCTTCCTTCCTTCCTTCCTTCCTTCCTTCCTTCCTTCCTTCCTTCCTTCCTTCCTTCCTTTCTTCCTGGCTACATTAAGTTTTGCTTAATATTAATATTTCTCATGACACTATCATGGACTAGAATCCACTTCAACAGATACAGGGATGTTACTTTAAACTGGCAGGTGTATAGAACTGTATGATCAATTATAGATTTGCAGTAAACGAACTAATGTTTTCAGAGCATATAATTTCATTTTTCTCTTGAGTTTTATGTATTTGTATTTTTAGTGACAACAAAAGACGGCGATTGCCAAGTTGTTGGGTCAATCTAATACGAGAAGTGTGATTTTGAGAACTTTTTCACCTACCATGACTTTTAGAAAGTGTAGTGTTTATGCTTGGCCTTTTAGCTTTGCAGAAAAAAAACTGTTAAAAATTAATTACGTTTGTGCCCTTGACTGCTACATTGTTAGATACTATTTAAAAGGCTTTCTACTCCAAGAAAAAATACCAACAACCTAACACCTGAATCGGGAGAACCAGTATCAATCAAAGGCACAAAGCCTGGTACGGGTTTTCTTTTTGGTCCATGAGACATATTCTTCCACAAGCAACTTTATCCACTCCAATCAGGAAAAACACAACAAAACAGTTGAAGAAAGAACCATATTGCCATCCTTCTATAACACTCCCAAATGCTTCTGCACCCTGAATTCGAGACTTAAGCACTGCTGCGTAATGGATGAGTTACTTGCCCCAACTGCTGCCAATTAAGCAGTTTAAAAACGTGTAAAAATGCAAGTAGATAAATAGGTACAGTACTGCCTAATCCAGGGGGAGTGTAACAGCGTACTTTGCCCTTGGCATATAGTCATGCTGGCCACATGACCACAGAAGCATCTTTGGACAAATGCTGGCTCCCACGGCTGTGAATCGGAGATGAGCACCACCCCTTCGAGGAAACTAGGAGGGGAAAGCTTTACCTTTACTTATTGCAGGCTTACTTCCTATTTTAGTTGCAGTTGCATGCTATTTACCCTTCATACTTCCCATTCACACTCTTCATATTAAAGTAGGAATACAGTGGCCCTTTCAGACCAAATCCAAAGAGATTTCTTTGACAGTATAAATGCTTTTTTTTGTATTTGTTTGGAACATATTTCAGGTCAGTATGCCTGTGAATGTTAACACTGGCTTCCCTGCCCCTCCATAAATGTTAATCGATCTTCCATTTGCCTTTAGTGATTTTTTAAAGTATGATAACCACCCAAACATCAAATCATTGATGTTTTAGATACTACATTAAAGATTTAATTAGCCTTGCTTCAAGCTTCCTAGTGCATACTTTCATTTTCTAATCCGAAGCAACCTAAACTTATTAGCAAAATAGAGAAAGCTATTCCATTGCATTTTTTTAAAAATCCAAGTCAGTTATCTTTACAATGTCATGCTTGGTGAATGGTGTTTGTTTTAACATCATACCATTTTCTGATGCAAATCATTTTTTCATGGCAAATTGAAACAAAAAAATTCAATGTGGGATAAGAAAAATCTAAAGTCTTTGTGAAGACAGTTTGCTTTTCTCTGAAACGCTGGCAAGTCTGACTCTTTTAGGGTGACTCGTCATGTGATAGGCTTGCCTTTTTAGAAGTATGCAGTGCTAGTGAAATAATATCTGAGGGGGCATGTGAACTCAAGTCAGCCTTTTTAATCCTGCAGTGAAGCAGTTTTTGAGCATCCAGTTGTTATTCAGAATGATCTAAAAAGTCTCATTAAATTTCTGCCAATTTTACTTAAGCCTCAAGCCAGTCAGCTGAAAGACACGGGAGTGGGGGCAAGTGGCAGTATCTGCTCTACTGTCAAGGCTCCAGATCAGACTTTTCTTTACAATTTGCTTTAATTTAAATTATCTGGACTGATTTTATTCTGTTGGAAGCCTCTCACAGATGACTAAACCTGCTCTATCAACTGCAACTATTCAGTGTCAGTAATTCAAAATATCCTGCCACTTAAATATCCATATCAAAGGTCCATATCAGCAAAACAATGTTATACAATCGTAATGATTAAATGCAGCATTTATTTATTTACTGTAGTTGCAAGGCTTACAGAATATTCGGACTGGCAATCAATTCCTCAATGCAGGTTAAAATCCTACAATCAGTTCAAAAAAAAAAACCAGAACCATCTCTAAGGAAGTGATGTTTGTGAATAAAACTATTAACATGAATAAAAATAGACCTACTCTCCCAACTAAGAAGCCATTATTACATTCTTAAAAGCCAGATGAAAAGAGAATGATCAGACCACAAGTGGAATACTATTTCAATAGAGAGAGGGTAGAGAGTGGAAAGATGTACCTACATGGCCTCCAAAGATGTCAGTTTAACTAAGAGGGTATGTTGAGCATCTGCCTTGGTAGATGGGTAGCTCTTCTTGGAAGAAATTGGCCCAGCAGAAACCCAGCCCCCAAACCATGAATGGCTTTAAAGAGAGCAACCAACAACTGGCAATTATTGCATGTCTCAAAGTAAAATATTATAGGGGTGCTTCAAAAAGCAACCCTCACTACCTGAATTGCTGCATTCAGGATCAGCTATATTTCCAGATGCTTTCCAAGGTCAGCCCCATGTGGAGTACTGTAAAATAGTCCAATCAAAAAGCGACTAAGGCATGAGCCTTTGGATTTCGGCGGCATATAAATTTAATAAATAAATAAATGAGTGACATGAGGAATGTCTCCTGTTCCAGAATTGAGATACTCTTGAGCAGCGTTTCCCAACCTAGGAAACTTTCAGATGTGGGGACTTCAAGTCCCAAAATTCTTAGCAAATGGCTCTGCTGGCTGGGGAACTCTGGGAATTGAAGGCTATGCGTTTTAAAGTTATTCAGGTAGGGAAACACTGCTCTACAGCGAGGTTAGGATCGTATCAATGGAAAAAGTGGCATCTACTCTGACCAATGTCCCCAGTGGCAGGTGCTGAAATCAACGTGGACGTCATTTGTATTCTTTGAACAGATGAATAGGCACTCCAAACTATATGCTGAACATGTTGTGCCTTGCCTCTGTTCTCTATATAATTGAGGATAGCTATGTAGATGGAAAAGAAGGAATTCCTATCTTCTCATTTCCTTCCTTCCTCCTTCACAGAAGCCACCAGAACTGCCTGCAAGAAGGAGCTAGCCATTAAAATGCCATTTCTACTACCTCCTTCTTCCTTTCCTCACAGAAGTCATTGAACCCACTGTCCTATGAAGTAGAGCAGTGGGCATGATCCACCTTTGAGAGTGGTGGTTGATGGCAGAAAAGTTGTCATACGAGCCCCCAAACTTTACCAGCAGTGAGCAGAAGTATCAAGATGCTGGATGTAAGCAAAACACTTCGATCATCTAAGATTACCCTGGAGCTGAAATCTGTGTATATTAGAGTTAATGTGAGGAAGCTGAAAATTATTCTTGAGCCCAGGGTGGAGACTTGTTTTGCTTCTATCCTGTTTGGAGAACAGGAAGTAACAGTAAGGACTGGCACCTGAGAATTTCTTTTTCTTCTTGGGCTGTATTTTTAACTAAAGGAAAAATATTTCCTTCTGCTTTTTTATTAATCTGTGAGCCATATAGGGAGCCTGCCTGTCTGAAGAGTAGGTCTAAATCCTTTAGAGGTATAAATAAATAAATATAGTTGACAGAATGGAGACTGGCCATGTGCTAATGTGCTATCAGTGCAAAAGCCTAAGAAATGTTACAATAGATCTCAAATGGGGGATCTTGACAGAGGATGCTTTTCCATGGAGATCTCGCAAGATGTATCTGATCGAGGAACAAATCTCTAATGTCTGGAGCAACCCTTGACTTACAAGAATATTGTTCTTTTTTATATCTATTATCCAGTTCCAGAAGAAAGAAATTGAGACAAATCAAGAGTATGATACATTGTCTCAGTCTCCTACACAATGGATTATGTTAGGTGGTAAAGATTCAGAGAGCCTAAGCCAACCTGTGCCATTTGGCTGCCACAGGAGAGAGTGCATCGAGCCAACCTTAGCAAAGGCTTCTGAAAGTCACACACTATTTGGGTAGGAGACCAAGACAAAGCCCCCGTGACATAAATCAGGCACGTAATCACATGGACCCCCCAGTGACCTCCTTGCTGTGGTTGGGGGGCTTGTGTGCTCTGAAGAAGATGAGAGCTCTGCCAGAGGTTCAACCATACTGGACAGGT
>JANHZU010005689.1:51535-62674 GCA_032468055.1 Acrochordus granulatus | reverse complement strand
ACTCTATGAGTGTTGTTGTGATTTTCAAAAGCATTTGTGGAAGTGAGATGAGTTGTCTATTCAAACATTTATTCATCATGTCGGATAAAGTATGAGAATTTCATACTCATGGGAACAAGAAAGGTAAAAGTTTCCCATTGTGGCTGACACTAGTGGATGGTGCTCATCTCCGTTTCCTAGCTGAAGAGCCAGCATTTGTCTGAAGACATTTCCATAGTCATGTGGCTGGCATGACTATACACCAAGGTGCACAGATGCTGTTCCCTTCTCACCAAAGGTGGTACCTATTGATCTACTTGCATTTTTATATGCTTTCAAACTGCTAGGTGAGCAGGAGCTATGCAGACAATGGAAGCTCACCTGGTTACAGGTCTCAAACTCAAGCCTCCAACCTTCCAGCTGACAATCCCAGCATTTTAAATCCCACCAGTAAAGCTAAAAACTAGTGGTTGCACCAGGCTGTATCTCTCATCTATGGAAGCCAGAAGAGAGAATTGATAGAAAGCAAGAAGAGCTTCTCTTGATCCTGGCCAAACTCATAAATAACTCAACCTATTCAGAGTGAAGCAAAGAAAAGCTTGCTCTTCATTAATCTATTTCCCAAATTAAAACATTGATGAGTGGGCTCTGGTTGTTCTCATTCACAGGATGGGGGCCTTCTTCTCCCCTTGCCTCCCTGCATTCAATGTCCTCAAACTGATTGGGCTGATGTACCTAAGGAGCTGGGCAGTGTTGACCTGCAATGTCCCTCATCAGCAAGTCTTCCGAGCTTCAAGGTTAGTTACTTCATATATAGGCAGGTATCATCACAGTAACAGCAAAACATGGGTTGTTGTAATTGTTTGTGGGAATATTAAAAACAAAACAAAAAGAACACCTAGGAATGAAACAGTTGAAGAGATTAGATGTATGTATTTGTTTAACAAGATCTAGATTTATAAAAATAAAAGTTAAACTTATTTAGTGTGCTCATGCGATTCCTTCCTCCAAATTACTGTATAGAACTATAGAAAGTTTTTTAGCATCCTAAGACAGTGAATGGAACATGAGATATGGGACGTTGCCTTGTTGCAATGTTGAAGCTATTCTCCATCTTTGTTTTCTAAGGTTCTAGCAGTTGAATGTTTGTGGTGCTTATGGAGGGATGCTTTTAGAGAGGCAGAGCTAAAATTTGAACCCTTTCGTTCTTTTAGGGAGGGGATGTTGAAAAAGGAGAAATATATCTACATTTTATCTGCCACGCAATATCTTTAAAATCTTTATAATTCTGCTCAAATATAACACACTTTAAACATGTTTACTATGACTGACAATCTTAATGATACCACCACCAAATGTTGGTATTTGGTCTTACAGTTAGGTTTTTAAAACCATAAAGATGCAGATCATATAATGCTTCATGTAATACTGCGATCTTCCTTTTCAGATCTAACAATTTCTACTTAGCTATGCTTCTATTTATGCTCTTTCTGTGTATGCTCCCAACTATCTTTGCTATTGCCCGCTATAAGCCATCTCTAAACTGTGGCCCGTTTAGGTGAGTGGATACTGGCATTCTTTTATTTGATGTTCGAAGCATTAACCTATGAACAGGACCAGTTTGGCAACTTTAGTACTGATGCTTACTATCAGCATTTATTTCTTGGAAGATGAAATTGACATACAAAGAAACTGCAGACATTCCCTTGAAACATGACTCAACAGGATACCTGTCACTAGGTCTCCAATTAACCATCCACTTAGCATTTTAAAAAGATAATCTATATTTAGTGTAGATCCACATGATCTGCTTTGTGTTAGATTTTTATTTAAACATTCATAAAATTGGTGCTTATTCCAAAGATAATACAGTGCTGATTTCTTATAATAGGTCCATGTATATATTTTATACATCATTGTCATAAAATGAGGTACATATGCAATGAAAACCATATTTGAAAGTTCTAGTGCACTAATGAACTGGGAGAGGCTGTTTGTTTTTAAAGGTTGCTGGTTTGCACTTCTCAGTGTTCCTCAGCATTGACTTTACTTACTTGGTCTTTTCAGAGTTGAAATTCAGCAACATCTGGAGGGTCACAGGTTGTCTGTCCTTCGTAGTAGAGGTAGATAGGAAGCCTGAGATTAGTTTGAAATGATTTTATCCCAAGCTGCATAAGAGAAAACTTGTGGTCTGTTCTAGTGTGCATTTTATCCCTCCAGCTTGCTCAGTTGGTGGTGGTTTTTTCCCAGGAAAATAAAAGCCCCAAAGTCTTCCTAATCTATCTAGCTCAGAACATGTCTCTGAACAGAAAACTATCTTGAAATGTTTAAAAGATTTAAACAGATTTTCTGAGACAACAATTGAATGTTTTTCACCTAGTGGGCAAGAAAAAATCTACGACATTGTGTCTGAAACTATTCGAAATGACTTTCCTCCCTGGTTCAACTCTGTGATGGCTTATATCAGTAGTCCTGTGGTTGTCCTTCCAGCTTTATTACTACTTTTGTAAGTCTAAATACTTCTACTTGATTTCATGGCCTGTATTTCAAGTTGCCACCAACCTACATGTCCAGAAGAATCTGGCCATGTCATTATCCCGGGAGGAGTTCCATTTTAGCCAGCAAATGGAAGAGGGCTGAAGGTTAATGATATTGAAAAAGCCCTCTGGTTTTAGATAGGTGATATGTTAGGTTTATGCCTACTGACTTTTCATTTCACCCCAGTGTGCTTCTTTCCCAGTTTCTTGGAGAAACTGCTCTTTTCCATCTAGCCACTCTCTACTCAGAACTACTATAGTCCTATGACATCTATTCTATGCCATTGCATTATGGATGGGTTTAATTCAATAAACCAAGGAAGGAAATAGAAGGCCCTTCTATGGATTCCATAAAGCCTCCTATCCCCTCTTTTTACTCCAATGCTGTAAAACAGGAGGCCCCACTTTATGCAAAGAGCAAAGTTCTGCCATGAAATGAATGTGTACATTTAGAATGCTGGATCTAAAGTGCATAGAAGCTGTTTGACATTGTAAGAAGATAGGTGCATGTAAGATTTTTTATTTCATTAGCTTTTCCACAACTCTTCTATGGGGTTCCCAACAGTTACCACACTTGTTCAACTTTTAGTAGTTCTGCATTACCAGATTTTTTTAGTTTACTCCTTGAGCCTTAGGCTTACTTCAGTTCCTATAAAGGAAAAAGAAAGTCTCCTTGTAGCTTGTTGTTGATTCCTGATACAATCATGTATGGTTTATTAGAAGTGGTATGGAAGTAGTTTGTCATTGCCTTCTTCTGGGATGATTTTTAACCTCACAGTCTAACCTGGCTTACAATCTGACCTGGCTCACAGAGATCCACCTTGTATAGTAGCTAAGGTATTGGGCAAGGAAGTAGAAGACTGTGAGTTCTAGTCCTTCTTTAGGCCTGAAAGCCAGCTGGGTGATTTTGGGTCAGTCCCTCTCTTTCTCAATCCAACTCATTCACAGAGTTGTTTTAACTGTGTTCTCTGGATTTCAGAGGCATATAAATAAAATAAATAAATAAACTGTAGGAAAATAAAGGATGGGAGTATTAAATATGTACACTGCCTTGAGTGGACCAAAGTAAATGTGGGATAAAAATCAAATAAATCAGCTACAGTCCAGGAATCCCTCTCCTTTCTAAGTATTAATCAGGTCTATCCTGGCTTAGCTTCTAAATCCAGACAAGATTATTATGTGCTGCTAGCTGCTGGAAAAAAAATCTTATTATTCTAATTATAGAAATATTGTAATTATGTTTATTCAGTTCTTTCAATTTGGTGTAATGTAAATCAAAGACATCTCTACTGATATTTTTCCTCCCAGCATGCTAATTTATTACCTGCAGAGCATTGCAAGGTCATTAAAATTCACCAACAACCAACTAAGGATGCAGATCCAGACAGTAAGTGCTGACTAAATGCTCATACCAAGTTTTTGTTAGTTTTTTTAATATAAAATTAATTCTTAACAGAAAATAGAATGAATCAATGGGTAAGTGGTGGGTGGCAGTGCAAATAATTTTTGTACCTATAAATTTTATTTGATGATTGAGTGCAATTATTGTTTTTAGCAGAAGTATTCCATATGGCTGAACTTTTCCTTAATTAATTTGGTATCTATTGTAGGAAAGAACTGAAGACAAGAAGAAAGTGGTACAAATGGCAGCAGGTGAGCTGAAACCTTGCATTATTTGTATGTTCAGTCTTCTTTTTTACATACTGCAATAATGATTGAAAAGAAAAGCAGTCATATGAAACATATGGACTAAAATCTTCCACCAATCTACACTGAGGCAAATACTTGATAAATAACTTTCATCTTAGTTCAAGTAAAAGTTTGTAAGCCTTGGAAGCTTCTGAATTTCCAAGCAACTCTTCATCAGATAATAATTACATTTAATCCACCTTCTTTTACATACCTACTTTCCATCTTTTCAAGTAGGTAGTCCATATAAGGTTTACTCAAGTATAATAAATCCAAGAAAACTAGCCTAGCCATGTTTATCTGTTCCAGAAAGAACCAGATTGTGACAGATTTCAGGCTGATACATAAATTACAGAACTAGCTTTGAGACTTTTGGACTGAGCTACCATCTTACTATGTGTGATGCAAGAATTCTGGGCAACGTGTTTTTACTGAGGTTTGAATTTAACATTGCACTAAGCCATAGTATGGTTTTGGCTTATCATGTTGCATACCCACCATTGTGGCTGGCACATTATGGTTTATAGCTTAGAATGATAAGCAAAACCAGCTTCTGGTTTGTGTTCAACAAGCCTTGATTAAAACAAGCCACATTTTAAAGTGAAGTGCAAATTCAGCTGGAGGATGATAGTTGAGTTATTAGGGTTGTGCTTTGGCACTTTCATGAATGGATCAAATGGCTGTAGTGTTGATCAGTTCCAGTTGATGACTGAAGAAGCTGTGATTGATTTTTCTGAACATTATTTTTTAGCTAGAATCCAAACCATTGAAGGAAATGGCAAGAGGCTGGAACAAGAGACTGATGTCATCAGTCAGGAGTCTTCAGTTCGGTCCTCAACCCCTAGGAAAAATGGCAGTGTAGTAAACTTTGAGTCTCCCAAAGCCAGTCAAATACAGACAATATCTCAATCAGTACCACCACCTGAAATACTGAAAGCCGTGGGCCCATCCCCAACAAATGATGCTCCAGTTGCTCCAACATCTGTTGCTCCAATACCTGTCACTCCAATGCCTCCTATTCCTGCAATGGCGAAGCCTAGAACAGAAACTTCTATCAATAGGTAAGACCTTTCTCAGGCACTAAGAGAGAAATCAGAGGTTCACATGGTCTATTTAAAAGGCTACATCCATATAATGCAGTTTTGTCCATCCTGATATTTTACGATTAGGTTTATGAAAAATGAATTACATTTTCTGTGACTATGCAGCCTGAGAAATGTATATTTTGCATATGAGTGACAGAGGAATCCTTAGTATTCAGGCTTATTCAGTATTCAGATTTATCCAGATTTCACACTGCAGTTAAAAAAAAAGTACCCCTCTTCTGCAATATTCATGAAAAGAACATTAAAAATATTAAAAATTAAAGGGAAATGTTATATGCATTTATCAAGCAATCAAAATAACATCCAGTCCATAACCTAGGAGAAATACAGGCCTAAATTCATAAATCTTTTTGCAGAAATGGGTTTGAAAAAACCTTTACAGTTAAAAAAAAGGGATTGAAACTGACAGATTCTCAATTCTCAGTTGCCGAGGGAAATTAGCACAAAATGTGCTAGTTGTCTTTCAAAAATATATAGAAATCAAAAATATATAGAAATCATTTCCATAGCTGCCCATCTCAACAAGTGACTCTGGGCAGTGTACATCATAGAATATAAATAATTGTTTCCACTTTTTGCCAAAATCCATACTGTAGAGAGAAATAATACATTTTAAAAATCCAGTCCAGGAGAGCAAAATCATAAGACAGGAGCTTTCGCTCTCAATAACCTCTGCTTCCTGGTCCTCTCTTTCTTTCTTAGATACCCAAATATGATCCATGGGAGTGTTAGTGACCTCTGCAGAGCCCAAGTGTATACGCCTGTAAAACTGAAGAAACCCATGGAAGATGCTCATTCAGAACCCTTGTTCAGAAAAAGCCTCGCACAAGTGAAGCTAGAGTCTCATGGGGCCCCTGGTGGTCCCCCTTTTGTGGGCCGCAGAGCTCACACTGCCAAGTACTACATTGTCAATGAGCACCAGCCCCGCAAAAAAATCCTCCGTTCCACAACTCGGCTGCCAAGGAATGTCCGAATGGATGAGGCAGATGAACTCGTTGAGTTGTATCCACGGCACATCAGAAGGTATGTGGTTCGAACGCCCCGCAGGGCATACTCACCTCATTACACTGAGGAAGATGAAGAAGAGTTCAGAAGAGGTGTTGGTAAGCAGTCTCACCGTCCACGGTCCCTGTCTGATCTTCGAGCTCCACCTCGCTTCTTCATTGGGGAGTGGGCTGACAACCAAGTTCTTACAAACAGGCCTCTAGCAAAAATGCACTACAAGTCCTGGGAAGATGGTTTTGGCTTAACTTATGGCAGGCCCCCCCACCCTCACAGAAAGATACACCTGAAGAATATTGAATTTGACCAGCACTATCCAGAACAGCCTGGAAAGGCCAAAGTTAAGCACAAGCCACCACCATCACCAACGGAATCCGACTCCATTTCTCCTGAATCGAGCAGCGATCAACCCACCAGTGGCAATGATCAGTATATCCAAGTCATTCCGAGCAAAGAGAAGTATTTGAAACATGGCGCAAAAGGAACTCCCCAAAAAACAAAGTCTGGCATTGAGTTGAACCTGGCCAAAATGAATGACCTGATATGCTCAAATGTCTAAAGTGGGGAGGAAAGACTGAAATATTTTGGAATTGTAAACTGAGGTACACTCAGAGCTCAGTCAGGTACCCCAAATTCCTAAATGCTTCTGCCTGGCTTAAACATTAATTGCTACATCCCACTTGAGGATGAATGTTAGTTAGCTCCATTCCTGTAACATTCTTTCTACTTGCTTATTACTCTAAAATTATACTGCAATAAATGACCATTAAAACTAATATTTTAAAGCATATAGAAGAAGCTGAGCCCACAATATGAATCTTGGTGTATTTAAGTAATGGATCCTGACTTCAGCAGGCCAGCTTGCAAGAACAGGGGTGCTATTGCTGTAGTTCAGTTACACTCCTCTGCTTCCCCAAACATTAAATAAAAGATTAACAAGCAATAGTTTGCCTATGGTTGAATAATCAAATCATTGTATTGGGTTTTTACCCAATATTAAACATGGAAAGATGGATAAAACCACTCTTTGTCCAGGAGTACCTCTGCAGACCTTGTGCTAAAAACAATTGTTGTTTTTATATAGCAGGAATAATGCATCTTAGAATCACATTGTAAAATATTTTTACTCTTGACTTGAATCCATGCCCAGACTCGGTTTCCATAGAAAATCCCCAACATTTGAGACTCATTCTCAGAAAGAACTTATTTCTTTTAGCTTAGCTTGAGTAACTCAATTGACAAGTGAAATCACATTAGTTCTGTCCAAGATAATACAAACCACCATGTGTAACAAGCGGTTATGTTATCAAGCTTTGGCACATAGAAATCATATTTTTCTCCTCCCCTTCCTCTCTGTCTAGTCAGCCCTTGAGCAAGTGCAGAGTGCTTTTCTTTCATATTGAATTGCCAGCTTCTGTACATCTTTCTAAAAAGGCAGAATGGAAAACAATACAATGGTTGTTTTTCATGTGATTGCCAGTCTTCAGTGTCCTAAGAGTCTTGGTTGCTTTTGGAATAGTTTCCCACTGTTACAATTAACCCTGCTTTCCTCCTAGCTGAGAGGAAGTTAGGCATACCTTTTAAACAGAGGTTTGGGCAGAGATGATGTTTCTTCCACAGTCTTGGTTCCAGCCCCTGGAATGTCTCTGGTCTCTCTCAAAAAGGCGGTTCAATGCACATTGACTCACATTTTGAAATCTAGACCCCGAGACTGAAATCTAAAAAACCCCTTCCTCTGAACAGAAGGCTCCGGTCACCATGCTTAGTGATCCACGACAGGAGTTGGAATCAGCAGCCCAGTACTTGGAGGGAGCTCAGTTGACTCTCTCCTGCCTTTCTCTTGGTTTTTGCAGCCAGCCTGAAGGGCATCAGGGGCGGCAGGGGTGACTCCCCCATTGCTCCCTTTGCCCCCTAGCCCCCCTTACAAAATTGTTGTGAAACCAAGATCTGAAGAAAGCATACAGGTTACCTCCAGCACCTTTCCATTGCCCCAGCCCATCCAAGGCACCAAGCTGGCAGCGGATATAATCTGCTTCTATCAGCTGGGCAGTCGCTGTCGTCCTGCGGGGCCGGGCCGTTCCCGGCTTGAACCCTCCATTCTCACGATCCCTCCGAGGGATCTTCCTTCTGGAGGGCGAAGCGGGAGGCGGTGCCGCGCTGACTCCTCCGGGCAAGGACGGCGCGGCTGCAAGGGAGGCTCGTCCCTTTTCTGGGCTGGCCTTCGGTCTTTTTCCTTCTCTTCCTCCTCCTCCACCGTCGGGCCAGCCATTCCGAGTCCAGCAGCGAGCGCGTCACCGTCTCTCGCCATGGAGTACCAGGAGGCTGCTCAATGGGCCGCCCAGCACTTGGAGATCTATCGGAAGGACCCCAGCGGCTGGACCAGCTGCAAGCGAACGGTAAGCCGGGGGACCCGTGCGCACCAGTTTCCCTGGCGGGGCTGAGGCCACGTGCTGCTTCTCGCTTAAGAGGAAGGGATCCATCCGGAGACAGCGATAGCGCTTCGGACCGCCGGCAGGAGATGGCGGTGGACGGCGCTCTCCCTCTGCAAAGATCACGATTCGTTCGTGTGTCATAATCTTATTGCATTCACGTGCCGCCCATCTCGCTCTCCAAAGCGACCAAAGCAAGACCACCTGCAGTATTTTCCTGGAAGCTGAAACGAGCTCCCTCTCCTCCTCTGCTGGCTTTGCTACATTTTTATCGGCAGGGAGAATCTTTTCTCACGCCGGAGTAAAAGCCTTCCTCTCGCCTCGCCTGCGATCCGAAGTGGTCCAGCCACCGCCCCCCGCTCGCTTCCGCTGCGCCTCCTTTTCGGCCGGGAACGTTTCCCCATCAGAGCTGACCAGCTGAAGTTTCATGGACTTCTGGCGTGTGGTTCACCGGCTCTCCCGTTTTTGAGGTTGCTGGGCGGTGCTCGTGGAGGGAAGGCACAAGGATCTTTTTACAACATTCCAGGGTGGGCTAGAGGTTCCCATGACGGCACAGGGGAGCATTAAAGACTGTGTTTTGTTTCGGTTTTGCCCCGGAAGTTACATGGATATGTCCAGAAAGTCATCAGGCTGGTGGCTCAAAAGAAATACTGTAGTTTGTATGCATGCAATTAAATATTTTGTAAAAAAACAAAGGGAAGATTGAGGATCAGTAAAACATAGACTGGTTTCCAGAAAGAGATTGTCATAGAATCGGTGTCTCCAACGTGTGACATCCAGAGAAGAGGTTTTAAGCATGTTTAATTTGGGACAAAGGAATGGTGAGGAGGAAACCAAAGTGGTACCTCTGTTTTTATTTTATTGATATGCCACCAAACTCAAAAAGCACCTCTGTTTTTAATGTCTGCAAGACTTGGGAAGGGAACCCATTTCCCTCTACCTTCCTTTTTGCCAGGCTGTTGACTCCTGCAGAGAAAGGGAGTCCAGTAACATAACAACCACTGCATAGTTTGGAAGAGGAGGAGAGATGGTGAAAGTTACCCCCAGACTGTCATTGGTTCATGTGAGGACTTACACAGTGGAGATTATTAGAAAGTGGAGAGCGGCTTCTGAAATGCAGTATGTCCTTATTTCTGATAAGATCAACCCCATATATCATCATTTCATGCTAGAATTTTATAGGAATAATCAGAATTGGACTTCATGTTCAGTGTCCATATTCTGCGTGTTATTCTATAAACATCCTAAGGCCATCAAAATGAATTATGTAAGGCATTGCTAATTTTTTTTTCTTCTTTACTAATGCCTGTGCATGCAAGTCAGTTTTTGACTCCTGGAGATTGCTTCTGGACTAGTCCCTGAAGTTTCCTTGGCAAGGTTTTTCGGAAGTGGTGTGCCATTGACTCCTTCCTAGGGCTGTGAGAGAATGACTGGCCCAAAGTCACCCAGCTGGCTTTGTGCCTAAGACAGAACTGGTACTCGCGGTTATTAATTAATTTAGATTTCTATCCTACCTTTATTACTTTATAAGTAAGTCAAGGTGGCAAATATACATAATATTCCCTCCTCCTATTTTCCACACAACAACAACCCTGTGAGGTGAGTTGGACTGAAAAAGAGTCACCCAATCAGCTTTCATGCCTAAAATGGGACTAGGACTCACAATCTCATGGTTCTAGGCCAGCACCTTAACCTCTACACTAACCACTATGGGGCAAGTTAGTCATAGCTAATGAAAAGTCTAGTTGCTTTCTGTTAATTTAATTTTTTTTATTTGATATGTGGTGGCCTTGTGGGTGTTGGTTATTGTTATTGAAATCTTTTAGAATTACTTTCCTTAAGGTTTTCCAAAAACATTAAGATTGAATAAAATCACATTCAGCATCAATGAACAATGCAGTTGATTATGTCTGATTTTTTTTAAAAAATCTCTTTCTAGAATAACGTTTCAATATCTTGGAGACCTTCAACGGTATTTTGTGGGAACTTGTAAGTAAAAAACTGTTAAAGCAAAACATTTAGGTAAAGTTCTGGGGGGATAAACTGACAACTGAGACATTCCTTCTGTTATATTTGTTGCTATTTTTAGTCCTATGTTTTTAAAATGTGAATAATATGATCAATAACTGGTAGGTGAAGCGTAAAAAGAAGATTCCAGTAACAAAAAGGAAAAAAAAGATCTCTGATCAAATGAATGTCCAATACAAGCTTTCTATACATACCAATCACAGGTTTTGTTTTCTTTGGAAAAGAAAGTTTTAATGATAAAGAAGAACAATATTACAATGGGGCAAAAAAGTATTCAGTCAGCCACCAATTCTGCAAGTTCTCCCACTTAAAAAGATGAGAGAGGCCTGTAATTGTTATCATAGGTATACCTCAACTATGAGAGACAAA
>JANHZU010005689.1:17610-29116 GCA_032468055.1 Acrochordus granulatus | reverse complement strand
ATAGATAGATAGATAGATAGATAGATAGATAGATAGATAGATAGATAGATAGATAGATACCAGTTTGATAAATATTTGGTTCTATACCAAAGAACCAGATTGATATATATATATCAATCACTCTCCCGCTTGATCTACCACTTCTATGGGACAGATTAAGGGGGGATGAAAGAACTTGAAGATGGCCTCTTTGTTCATCTGGTATGTATTCTGTGCTCAATTTTTAAACAAGTTAGGAATCCCAAATTGTCTGCTGAAAAGCAACATGAATAGGTGTATTTGCAATCCTTACAAACTGACTGATTTCTACAGATCTTTGGATGAAAAGTTGACAAAATTGGCAAGGAGGGAACAAATAGCCTAACGAGACCCCACATTCATTCTTTTAATTTAACCTCTATAGCCTGATCATCTTCAACAGAATTGGTGGTGAAGGGAAGAAGTCTTTTTGCTTAAGTGTTTTGCAGAAACACAGAAAGTTCCTTGGATCAAATAACAGAGGAGTAGAAGAGAACCAGTTTGGTGCAGTGGTTAAGGCATCAGGCTAGGAACACGGAGATTGGGACTTCTAGTCTTACTTTAGGCACAAAGTCAGCTGGGTGACTTTGGGCCAATCATTTTCTCCCAACCCTTGGAAGGAGGCAATGGCAAACCACTTCCAAAAAAACTTGCCAAGAAAACTGCACAGAGTTGTCCAGGCAGTCTCCAAGATCTGAACACAACTGAAAGGAAGAAAAGAAAAAAGAGCGGATGGGGAAGGCATCTGCAGGAGTCCTTGAAGGCTGCTTCTAATCGATGTTGCGAAATTAGGCTAAATGGATGCACAGTTGGATCTGATATTAATTAACTTCTTAGAGTTCCAATTACACATCCTTCCTTTTTTTATGGTCATCTCCAAAATGGCAACAACTGGACCACTCCACTTTGTTTGGATTCTTCTGATAGCATGAGTGAATCATTCTCAAACGTGTACACAGCTGTACACGTATTTGTATATAATCTAAACTGCAAAAACTTACTGGCTGAATTGCTGCGAGTCCTCTGGCATTTGGCTTTTGTCTGCAGAATGGACCCATTTGGCAGGTCGTGTTTAGTAGGCTGCTCCTTATGAGGACAACCTAAGGATTCCTGGGAGAAGGGGAAAACATCCAGAACATCTTAAATATCTACAATAATTTAAAGATAAATATTTCACCTGCCAGTTGTGGCCAGCTCTAAGGGGCAGTGCTCATCTCCGTTTCATAGCTAAGAGCCAGTGTTGTCCAAAGACACTTCCATGGCCATGTGGCTGATATGGTGAGGTGCACTGAATGCTGTTACCTTCCCACCAACCTAGGTGGTACCTTTTTATCTACTTGCATTTTGCATGCTTCTGAACTGCTAGGTTGGCAGGAGCTGGGGCGAATAATGGGAGCTCATCCCGTTATGCGGTGGTACTTGGGTCTTGAACTGCTGAACTGCCAACCTTCTGGCCGATAAGCGCCTTAACCACTAGCCACCGCACCCCCTGATTTAAAGATACGCTGCATAATTGGGTCAAAATTCATCCATATGCCTACAACTGCAGTCCACTCTCACATCAGCATAAAACACGAATAATCTCTTTCAACCTAAATCAGTGTTTTTCAAACCTGGCAATTTGAAGATGTGTGGATTTCAACTCTCAGAATTGCCCAGCCAGCACTGGGGAAAAGCACTGACTTAAATGGTAGCAGGAGAAAAGATAAAACCACTCCCCATTTCTAAGTCAAGGAGTTCTTAAACCTTTGGACTGACTCTAACAATAAAGCTCTGTGGAGAAGGCAGTGCAGTTTGGACCTCTGAGGTTCAGAGAGATATGAAATGCATGACTTTCTGCACCAGCTGGACCTGAACAAAAGGAAGTTTCACAAAAGGTCTCTTGGTCGACTGGGAGGCTATGAACAAGACAGGGCAGGCACACTGTAAAGGTCTAGACACACATAATCGACACGTCCCTGCCCTGCACGAAATTGCAGATTTAAAATCAATAACAGGGAAGAAGCATAAGGAAGAAGCCCAACTTGCAACTGTACAGCCAAAATGGGAATGGGCACAACCGTATGTGCATTTAGCTGTGGCCACCGTGCAACGCTGGGACGGTTGCTGCAACTCCGTTTTTCACCCATCGTTTATCTCTGCCCACAAGTAGATTGCAGTGATATCAGACAGGAGACTTCATGGCCATGAAGTGTATTTAGGGCCAGTTCTTCCAAAACCTGGTCCTGCTCTCTTGGGGCCGAAATTTCTTCTGAATTTTTTCCTTCCTCCCACAGCAGATGGCGCCTTGGTTAAGTCGAGTGAACATTAATCTTCCACGATGGCTGAAAACTTTTTACTGTTTTTTTTTTTTGTGGGGCTGCTTCTCAGTTGCAGGGCAGGTAGAATTTTAACTGATTAAACTTCCCCAAGAAGTTGATGCAGCAGTGAGGGAAGCTGGAATTTTATTGGTTGTTTGACAGCTAAGAGGCCAGAAGTGTGCCAAGGGAGGGGGAAAATGTGCATTAAATTTTTATTAAATTTATATGAGAAAGCTTTGGATTTCTCAAACTGAATATAAATATAATCCCTACAGCTTTGCATTCCATCACAGTCAGCACTCTTGACACCTGCCACATTAAGAGGGCGAGAAGTGCTCCTAAATATCAGAACCCTTTAGTCCTGCCTTGTTTTCCTTCCTCTGGAGAGAACAAAGAATCCTGGGATCTTCCTTAACAGATCCTTTCGTTTTGGATAGCAGAAACAACGGGCAAAATGAAAAGAATCCTAGGAAGCAGTGCATGCGTGACCTCATTCTTCTGAGATCAAGGATAATTAGAAACCCAGAAACCTAGAGGTCCCAGCTCTTCCACTTACCTTGTTAGCAACAACTAAATTGACCAAGCCTCTGGCTGACTGGATGAGCGATTCAGCCTCTTTGCTGGAGAGCTCTTTAAGAGGTTGTCCATTGACCGTTAAAAGCTCATCACCAGGACTTAAACGACCATCCCTTAAGAAAATAAAACACAACAGTAGGTCTGCAGGATGGTGAACATCAACACTCAGCAAAGGGGATCCCTGCTTTTTGATCTGCTATTGCCTCTGATCAGGTCACATTTATATTTGGAGACTGCAAGACTGGGGTCAGATCCTTTCCAAGCAACTATTGCTCTTAGATCACAGCCAAAACAGGATTCATAAAGCAGCTTCTGATTTTTAATT
The DNA here is from genome assembly GCA_032468055.1 of Acrochordus granulatus. Classification (NCBI taxonomy): domain Eukaryota; kingdom Metazoa; phylum Chordata; class Lepidosauria; order Squamata; family Acrochordidae; genus Acrochordus; species Acrochordus granulatus. The sequence continues at coordinate 25,897 of JANHZU010005689.1, read as the reverse complement.
TTTTTGTTCAAATAATGTTTTAATTATTTAATGTCAAGAATTGCCACTTGAAAGAATAAAAACTAATGCAAACTACAAAAAAGGAATAGAAAAAGAAAAATACAAAAAAGGAAAAAGAGCATAGAAAAGAAAAAGAGAAAGGAAAAGTAACCTTTCCCATCATCCAGCAAGGAAAGCAATTTTAACAGCATGTCACCATCTCAGTATAACATATACTCTCTTCAACTCATCTCTTAACGAAAAAACAAAATCCAAAGCCTATTCTTTACCTATAAGGGAAACCAGATACAACTAATTTTCCTATTATAAAGAATAATTTTCCTAACCTTGATTGAATAAGCCAATCTAGTATTTCCTTCGTTGAACAATCTTAGTTTTAACTTGTTCAAATATAGACCCAGATCTTGTTTTCTATTCGTCTTTTTTTTCACCCAAGAATCTTTCAGGACGTCATCAGACTACTTTTGTAGCTCCAATAAGAAAAAAAAAAGTCCAATTATTTTTTTTTAAGTCAGCCTGAGCTCAGAGGCAGAAACATGTGACAGAGAAGCACTTCACAGATTTACTTATCCTTTGCTCTATATAATCTTGGGTTAAGTTGCTGAGATGTCACAGAAAGTTTACAAATGTTCTGCTTTCTCTGTTGATGGAGTAGAGCTGTATGGAAGAGGGTGGTGCTTCCATGGTGAATGGAACAGTAATTCCATATTCCATGGTGAAAGGGAACAGCAGCTTGAATGGGGGAGGAAGGACTATCTATGATACAGACTCCTTAATCTGTTTAAGGAGGTGAGACATACACAAGCTTACTGGTGTAAGTTTGCCTGCACAATCAAAGAACTGCAAACTATTTATACAATCATAATACATATTAATAATAATGTATGTTGAATAACATATATGAGGAAATACTGTACTACTACTAATGTATTAAATTCTTATTAAATACTTATTAAATTCATATGCCTAAATAAAATACTTATTAAATTCATATGCGTAAATAAAATACTTATCAAATTCATATGCCTCCCATCTCGCTGTCCAAAGCGACTCCAGGCAGCTGCTCTTCTCATGTCCTGCTTATAGAATTCCCATAGCAATCTGGTTTCCTACACAATTTTTAAAGAAGCTACCTTGGTGGCTATATAGTCTACCTTCCTGCTCAGTGCAGGATTTGTAGGATTGAATGAAACTGCAGCATCCTAGACAGGTAACCTCTTTCAACCTTTTTTCAAAACCTCCAGCAAAGAGGAAACCACAAGATTATTTCTTGAGAAGTTTCTCCTGACATGTTCTTCCCTGCAACGCTTTTCAACCCAGTGATTCCAACAGGTCAACAAAATTAAGTTGCATGCAATAATTCTTCAGAAATGTGGATGTTGTTATTATATCCCTCCTGAATGAAGCCATTTTGAGTGCTTAAGTAAGAAGGAAGATAGGATATATAGTTCCACCATCATCAGTGCTAAATTAAGTGATGCTGCATCACTTAAGCTATATACATAAATGTGTGTGATAATGTGGTTTCCTAATGAAATTTTGTAAGATACCTCTGAGCAGCTCCCCCGTCAATCACATGGCTGACCATGAATTCTTTACCAAAAGCAGAGCCGTTGGAAGTCTTGCAGACTTGAATCCCCAGCCCTTCATTCCCAGCAGCAATGCAGAGCTTCCAAATACAACTATCCTGATTGGGAAGATAAAAAGAAAAAAACTTGAGCTAAGGATTGCTATTTCTGTTAAGAGTAATATTTAGATGGTCATGCAGTGTGTACCTGCAGTGTGTACCTTAGAACACTTCTCTGATCCCACAATGTACTTGGAAAGCCTACTTTATTATGACATCAGTCTGATTTGATTTTTTTCCCCTTCATACTAGAACTGGCAAGAGAAGACAGGTATGTGGGCCAACATGCTTTGGCTACAACACTCTGCATTATATTTTACAAATAATTGCCACTCCAGACTATTGTGTATCAACCCCTATGCTGACTGCAGTGTTAGCAACTCTAAGGGGTACTTTGGGGTACAGATCCATGGCTTACTGTTTAAGGGACCCTTAAAGGCATAGACAGCAACAGGCATTATGCCCCTCTCACACACAATCAATCACGTCTTGGTTATCTTCCGTCTAAATTATAGTTTTGAAGACTACTCAGAAATTGCAGCTAGTCTAGAATGCAGCTGTGTAGATAGTTATGGATACACTTTGATTGCCCAAGTTAATACATATATAAGTTGCACTCACTTTCAGTAGGTTTCTAAGTGCAACTCAAAATGCCACTCATCACCTATAAAACCGATGACAGAGGGCTATTTGCAGGACCTTATTTATGTCCATGATTATTTCTGCCGTTTTACAAGATCTGACAGGTGGGCATACTCTGGGTTCCTTCAGATATCTTGTGATGGGACCTAGAAAATGGGATGGGTCCTGGGGAGAAACTTCTCTGTCACTCGGCTAGTCCTGTAGAATGCATTCCTTCAAGATGGGATAACCCCAAGCTTGACGGCCTTCCTTAAGATATTAAAAACTTGACTTTTCCTCCAGGCACCAGGGCAGGAAATTAAATGTTTTGTTTTCAGGGGATTACTGATGTGGATATATGAGATGCTGCCTCTTTTAGATTCCTGATACTTTTATTGTTGTTTTTAAATTGCTGTTTGTCACAAGTGGGTGGCCATGCAAATCAAAATATTTAAAATTATGAAAGTGGTGGTAGGAGTTCTGCTAACAACAAAAAGAAGATCTTGCACACTATCAGACAGACAAAAAATAGAATAACGGTGACAAGGTAGAGAGATTAGGAATGCAGAGGAGGAGCGAGAAAGTTCTCCTTTCTCTTATCTTGCTCAGGAACCCCAGAAATATAATGTAGAAAGCCTGTTGACAAGCTTCCATTACTTTGCAGCTCCTAGATAGGTTGGGCTACAACTTCCCACATCAGTAGCTCTCATGGTCAATGCTGGAGACAATGCCCTTTACAATAGAGCATAGGCTGAGATACACTTTGCACAGACGCCCGTTTCCTCCTTCTCTGTGTGCTATTACAACAGCCTTTCATCACTACAATTATATTGTTGCTTGAAAGTTGAAAGAGCCAGGAACCCAACAGGGATGCAACATCCTGAAGGCACAATCTGTGCTGCTGGTTCCAATGGAATCTCCACCGCCAGATTCCCTGAGTTGGAAACCAGCTCATGTGTGGTAGAAGAGGGAAAAAAGAACCTCCTTATCCAACCTTTGCAAATGCCACTCAAGCAGAGGCAAGGACTTTCTTCCTACCTTGACAAAGAACTTCCTCTTCATATTCTTACAACTGTCACTGGCAGTGGTCCTCAGCTGCACCATGCTGGTAATCATGAGGGGTTTGGAAGTGGTATCCTGGCTAGGCGAGGGGCAGGCAAACTGAAGTTGAGGGCATGGTTCTTTTGGACTCCAGCTGGCTTGGCTCTCAAAGGGGTTGGCATATTTGTCATCGGGGCTTGAGCCATCATCACTGGTCTTGCCATTGCAAAGGATGAGTGACCGGGAAATGGAGCGCAGCGTTTTGGATTTCCGACCCTTGGCACTATTATGCCGCTCCATCTTTGGGGATCTAGGAAATGGTGGTCAGTTGGTCATGCTGGTTAAGTTCACTTCTTCTGGTGCCTGCAACTGAAGATTTAGATGGAAGAGAAATGTAGGGAGGGAAGGTTGAGAAAAAGAAAATCATCAGCAAAATGTTTCATCTCTCTAAGTGACCCACCTCTAGATTTTCATTAAATAGGCTTTTAGTTCCAAAATGGCAAGTTATGAGGCATCACACTGATAATAGTTCTTGGTTTTTTTTCCAAAAAAAATGTTAGGCTTCTTCTCATTCATCTTTCTAGTTGTTACTCTTTCTGTCCAAACCCTCTTAAATTCAGAGCCATACTTAATTCAAAGCCATACTCACACAACTTGTTTCAGAATTAGTCCATTGACTGAGTTCCTACATTACATTAAACCATCAATCTTTTCCAGTTCATACAAACCAAAACTTGAAACCCTCATTTTTCTTTTGCATCCATTTCCTGTCAGTCTTTCCAAGTTCAGACAAGATGTTTAGCCTTAGAAAAAAGTATGGAGCATGATTCAAAAGCCATATATGTTTGGGGGCGGATGTAAGACTGAAAACACATATTCATATTAACTTTCTTGATGGGCTTAATGTGTTGTGTGAATTGGTTTCCAAGCTCAGTCTTCAGTGCTGAAACAGATAGCCTGGGGAAATGGTATACTCAAATTCATTGGAGAAATATAAACACAGACTCTATGGCCATCTGTCAAAAATGCTGTAATTGCAGGATTTCTGGATGGAGAGGCTTGACTGAGTAAACTTCAAGATCCAGCTTGATATGCCAAAACAAAGAAGCTTTCTCTTTTACGGCTCTTTGAAAAATAAAATATAAATTGAAATTTTGCCTGTTGGGGGTTGAAGGATCACAACATGTACGAGAGTCCCTTTTTATAAAAGGTTACTATATAACACTGAAGTAACCAAAACAACAAACACTGTCTCATGTAGAAAAAGTCCATCTCTTGCATTATGAAATCCTTGCCAAAGATCTATACAGCCCATCTGTAAATCCTAATCATCCTGCCTTATAAATGCATTCTCTTGTAAACAGAACTGAACCCCTCTAATCAAGTCATATCAAATCAAATCATAATAAGAATTCAAAAATTATGATTTATAAAAAACATAGATGAAATCATGAATCAAACCACTCTGATCATAAATCAAAGATACAGAAATATCCACAAGAGGAGCATTTAGGGGGAAAAAAACCCACACTTGTGTTGAAGGCCCTAGCTATTTTCTTCAACTCTGTTCACCCCTTTTTCCAGGAAGGTTTCAACAGGTGATGAAAAGAACTGAAAAATGTTTGATAAACAGACTTGGCAGAAAAGGAATAAGCTTCAGATCAAACACTATAAAAGAAAAGAGGGAAACAGGACAAGAGAAGAAGGGAAACCAGGAAGGATGTTTAGGCTGAAAAAGTTCTTTTGTTCCCAATGGCTTGGCTTGGAAAACTTTACCTGTCAGTGGAGGTGGCTGAAAAAAAACATGCTCTAGCATGTTTCTCTTCTTTTGGGTTCTCTAGCACAGCATCAAAATATTTTGATTGGCTTCTACTTCTCTGGGGGGAGAGAATCTAGATTTCAAACAGGAGGGAGAACGGTGGGGAAAAAGACATCTCGGGTTCTTACACCCCTTTCACGCATATGCACACGTGTACATACCAGGACGCCCGCAGAAGCCAAGAGTCTTGCTGAGAACAAAGCTGATGCTTCCCACGGGAGTGTGGTCCACCTGATCCACAAGCAACATCGAGACCCTGCCACAGCCGCAGCGTGTCTCGCTCGCCGCGTTGTGCTCCTTTCCCTGTCCCCTGCTCTGCCAGCCACAGAGCTCTCTTGCCTTGTTTCGGTAATCCAAACCAAATGTGAACTGCTTGGCTGATCTCTTTCCCCCATGGCTCTTCCTCCTCCCCCATTTTGTGCTCAATCACCCTAACCTGTTTTGTTCGACATGTAAATAAATGATGCGCCAGGAGAGCGGCCCCCATTTGGTTCCCATTTGGAGGCACCGAAACAGAGCCTTTTTTTCCTTCTTTTTTACAAAGGCACAGACTGTTTCTGTGCAAAGCGAAGCGTAAGGCCAAATGCGAGAGTTAACAAAGCTGAGGGAAACACTCGACCCTTCGGCAGAACACGAGGCGTTTCCCAAGCGGGGCAATGCAGCCTCTCACATCTCATTCCAGTGGGCTCGGCATCCTCTCTGCGCTTTCGTCTCTTCCTCCGTAAGTTCAATGGGAAGCATCGGAAGTGTCTGAGAAGCATCTGGTCGATAGGGTTCCCCGTCTTGCCATTTTCTTTCAGAGAAACAGGACAATAACGTTATGGGTGGGGAGAGGGAGGCATCGGCAACCCCTATTTTTTTAAAAATGAAAACATTAAAAGGGACTTACAACAAAGCTGAAAAATCAGACTCCTTCAGAAGGCTGTTTGTCTTCGCGGGCCTGGCAGAAAGACTCAAGTGCAATAATTGGAAACACACCCTCCGACCGTCACATGACTTTATTTCAGTAATTCTCTGCAGGGTACATAGAGAACCCAGCTATTGTTTCTGGACTGCGAGAGGAGGCCGTAACCATAATAGTCGTGCTCTGACGAAATGCGTGCTGTTCAAGGTATCCCTCCAGATGTTACTTCCCCCTCACCAGAAGTGATCACTGCATTTTTCATGATCATAAATCAAGAGTGTGCAGCTTGCCGATTGAAGGCAGTCCCCCAAGATTGTTTCTGCAACTCTCTCCTTCCTCGCTGCCAATTTTCAGCAAGTGACTAGGAACAAAAGGGGGGGACTTTGCTGGTTTCCACCATGTCCTCAGCTGGGGCGAAGCTGAGATGGAGTCAACCGTGGCTGCCGGCCATGACTGCTCTTCCTTTTTTAAACTTTACACGGCTTGTGAGGTGGGCACGGTGCCTCCGTTACGACACATTTCTAATCTGGCCATTTGTTCATTCATTCTTCTTTCTGCATTCACATCACGGGTTTCTGCAAGGTGTGGTGAAAAAAGTCAAGGTCATGGCAGTGGCGGAGCAATTGAAACTCGGGCCATTCTGAAGCGTGCTGCACAGACCCCGCTGAGTTTCATGCAAACGACCCAAAAGGTGGTGCAACCCTCACTGGGGAATTCTTTATCCGTGAAGGAGGGCGTGTTTCACCAGAGGGATATGGAGAGGCCAAAGCAAGGAGGAACAGAACAGAAGTCAGAAATTGGATGGGCCACCAGTCCGCCGAGATCCTCTTTTCCTACGGATTCCATCTTCTTCCCCTTTTCTTTCTCACCTTGGTATCCATTTCTCTTTCTCCTAAGAGATTTTACGAAAGGGGTTTCACTGCTCAGCTGCAGAGGGCTTTAGAATTAAGCAGCGGGTCTCCAGTTAGCCACCCCAGTTCTAAAAGGCTGCTCTCCGAGACGGAGGCTCGCGGTCTTGTAAGAGAATGACAAACAGGGGAGGCCTTACATTTCATCTCCAACGTGATGAATGTAAATTACCGGCATCGCTGTTGCTCTGCAGACCCCCCCAAACCTACCTCTGTAGTGGAAAGGAGATCAGCTGTTCCCCAAGAGAGATTTTTTTTCCATCCATCTCATTCATCCACCACTTACTTGCTTCTCTGCTCCCATTTCAGAGCAATCCCACCATTTCCTTCCACATGGACACCTATGAACATTCCAGGTTTAAATGTGTTGTGTGAACCACAATTAAGCAAAACTATCAGTTGAATCCCATAGTTCTAGGAAGGAAAGGTGGTGTTTTGGATCATCGACTCTCCGACTACTTTAGCTTGGCTTAAGGACCCTGGCTCTGCCAGACAGATGCTTCCTAAGCTTATAGCCCTTTGGGAATTCTTCCCTTTCCATTTAGGATTCCAGATATATTGCAAAGACTGCCCATAAACTGATAGTGTTTTCTGGGGGGAGGGGGTGGTATGCTCGTCGATCCATCATTTACACACATGCGCTCACAATCAGATTGATGGAGCAGAAAATGCTTGTTTTCAGATGGTGCAATTGTTTCTACCAGAAATTATGCATGAAAATGCTTGTGACTCCCATTTGACCGGGTCAATGTCTTTGGCAGCTGGTGGTTCATTCTGTATGTAGGAGAAATCTGGCAGTCTTTTTTTTTACGGGGAGGCAGGTTCCTCATGTGACGAATAAAAAATGTTAGTGCAGCATTGTTAAACAGTTACGACCACAACAAAGTGCAATCACTCTTTCTGCGCAATCACACGTGTTCAGATATTCCCAGTACGGTAGGAATGCTCCATTTTAATGAAGATTGGACAAAGTGGCTATGCATTTGGAGAATATCTGTGGGAAGAGAGAAGAGGAGTTTAAATGTCTTTTAAAAACTGCCTGGCAGGACTAGAATCATCAGGATCCACCCATCTTAGCTTCGAGAGACAGGCAATCCATCCATCATTTGGCAAATTCTCAAACAGATCATTCAAAACTCTGAATAGGGAGCTTTAGTGTTAATGGCTGAAATAAATTTTACGAATTGTTGTTCAGTCGCGCAGTCGTGTCCGACTCCTCGCGACCCCATGGACTGCATTATGCCAGGCCCCCATCTTGCACTGCCTGCCAGAGTCATCCCAAGCCCACGACCATCACACTGACTATGCTATCCATCCATCTCATCCTCTGCCGTCCCCTTCTCCTCTTCCCTTCAATCCCTCCCAGC
>JANHZU010005689.1:7189-17510 GCA_032468055.1 Acrochordus granulatus | reverse complement strand
ATAATCAAGGTGCCTTTTATTTTTCTCTGTTCTACTCCCGAATGAAGGCAGTCTAGGCATATTGAGACCTTCCCGTTATAACCTGGAGACAGATCCTTTTTTGAGTCCATCCCAATACAGATCAAATTATCATCTTCAACTCAGGGAGGTCTGCAAATGCACGTAGTCCTTGATTTATGGCTGTAATGGAACCTGCCTATCAGTCATCATGGTTGTAAAACAGGTCACCCATGCCTTTTTTTCCATGATTGTTAAGCAAACTAATGGTTTATTATGGGCTGGTTTTGCTGAAAATTGGAAGTAAATGCAAAACGGTCATAAAACGCATCCATGTGACCATGGGATGTTACAAACAGCCATAGTAAGGGCCAGTTGTCTGACATGCAGTCATGTGACCGTGGTTGGGGCGGCCTTTGGAACTTCAGAGCCAGGTCATAAGTTCCCCCTAGGAGGTCCATCGTAACTTTGAACAGTCACTAAGTGGCCGGTTCTAAGTTGTGGACTACCTGTGTGGTCACAAAAGATGGCAGCCACAATGAGGCTTATGAAGCTCTGCCTGCATTTTTATGCTCGTCACGCATTAAATAGGCAGAGCTTCAGTCGCACCTCTTGACTTCTGTGTCTTTGCCAGGTGCTTCTGCTGCGATTTAAATTGGGGCAGATTTACACCAACATAGCAGTTGTTTAAGAGACGCGGGATGCAGGTGATAAGAATCTGGAGGGTGACAGGTAGCAGCAAATTGGGCTGTACATTATCATCAGGCCACGAAATGGGGACAGCTGAGCACAAAGCCACTGTGGTGGTATTTTAAATTTCTGCTGGAGGAGCCTCGCGAAGATTAATGCATTCTGTCCGGCTGTCAGGAAGAGAAGAAAGCTTGATTGAAAAGTGTTAGATTGCTAATTGAAACGGCTCTGCTTAACAAGGTCCATTGGTGCTCACCCTGCGAGATGCAACTGGAGAGAATTCTCTGACTCGGAATAAGCCGCCAAATCTTTGGCTGTCTGCGTGATGGAAATTAAACAGGGATTTCTTTGCCCTCTTCTCCCAGCTAGAGAAAAAGTAGCCTGCTGTTCCTCGCCCGGCTTTGGGTCATCTCAGGGACTCTCTGGCTGGGCTTTGCACGAGGCTGAGCACGCTAGGTTCAAAGTTTCTTTTAATGCCTATTTTTAACCTGCCGCATCTTGATGTCTCCTGAAGCTTCTGGGGGGCTGAATTACAGGGCATGCAATGTCAGGGGCATTTATTTTTGGGTTGCCAGGCAGGGAGACACGGATCTATAGCTAGAACAGGCTGGGGTGGACAGCGAAGGAGCCTGGGAAATCCTGGCACAACTTTGACCTTTCCTTTTGGATTCTCTCCCTGCTCCACAAATGGCCCTGATGCCACTTTGGGCACAGCGGAGAAACAGAATTAACCAGGTTTTTTATCACTGATCTCATAAGACTTCCAAGCCAGCCGGTCACAATTGGCGCCCTGGGGCAAAGGGTCTTCTTGGTGGGCTTTTGAGGGCCTCCACATTCTCTCTCAGCAGGAACAGTTTGTATTTAGGCTACAAAGAGGTGACCTTCTGTGCTGTTTTGAACAGGCTCTTGGACCAGCCTTGTCAGAGGATGCCAACTTGGTACACAGACTTCTGACTGGGGAAGGGTGAGAGAGAAAGGCTGGGGAAACCTGGAAAAAAATAAGAATTTTTATCAGTGCAAAGATCCAAACAAGATATGAAATGTCTTGTTTAGACACAGATTGGTAAAATCTCAGCAGCTTTCCATTACCTGCAGCCTTCAAGATAGGCACATTTCACATTTTCAAAACATGCTGGTAGCTTGGATGGCAGTTCCTATCAGGGGATGGAGGACTGCTGTCAACAAGAACAGAATTAATGGCATGATTAGTTTTCTGTTTTGAGCCATCTACTTCTCAACACGCACACATGTTCCCTGTTTGAAGAGCAGACTATCGTGTCAATGTTCTCTCCTAATTGCAAAGTTAGTGGCAGCTTCTCCTTTTCAGATTTTCATGCCAGCTGTTCTAGCAGATAATTTAAAAGAGCAAGAATTTAGCAGTTGAAATGACCTGGAATAAAAAATAGAGAACGTGTGATTCATTAAAATAACACATAATGTGAATTGTACTTTGTAAATTTTTCAATGTGTCTGAGCTGAAGTGAATTTTGCTCTGAGTCCATTTTTCCCCAGCCCATTTATTTGAGTTTTAACTTCACCATTAATCAATTTCTACAACTGTGAAGTAAACCCAAAAATTTGTTCTTAACCAAGAGCTTCTAGCCCATCTAGAAGCCCATCTTGTTCGGGGGAGCTGAAACTCTCTCACTAATTTTGTTGTTCAGTCACACACTCGTGTCCAACCCTTCACGACCCCATGGACCACAGCACACCAGGCCTCCCTGTCCTGCACTGCCTCCTGGAGTGCACCCAAGCTCACACCCATCACAATGACTCTGTTATCTATCCACCTCACCCTCTGCCATCCCCTCCTCCTCTTCCCTTCAGTCCTTCCCAGCATCACAGTCTTTTCGAATGAGTCCTCCCTGCGCATTATGTGGTCAAAATATTTGAGCTTCAGCTTCAGTATCTCTCCCTCCAATGAGCAATCAGGGTTGATTCCCTGTAGGACTGACTGGTTTGACCTCCTTGCCGTCCAAGGGACCCTCAGGAGTCTTCTCCAGCACCACAATTCGAAGGCATCAGTTCTTCGATGCTCAGCCTTCCTCACCTTTTTTCCTTCAGCAAAAAAACATTTTGTTTGAAACTTGGTCCACCACTTGAGGAGAAACGAGGTGATAGCATCCAAAGAGGATAGGCTGGACCGCTTTCCAGTCAGCAGACGATGGCATTTCAGTTTTTGAGTGCCTCTCCTATAAATACTCCGTGCAGACAAGCACAAAATTCAGGCTTAACCTTTTCAGAATTGGACTGAATTCAGACCACCAACTCAGACAAACAGTCCAACAATAAGCAAAGGCTTAATCAAGGAATTAGCAAGGAAGAAACAACACTTCCCACCGGCACGGACAGGGCAAGTCGCAGAGAGCAAATCCCACTCCCTCCTGGCACTGAGAACGTGACCTAGTCAGGCAATGAAACGTCTGCAAACAAGCAGCCGAGCTCAGTTCAAGTGTTCTCCCCTGCTGAATGCATCGGCCTCAGTTCCCGGGCAGCAGAACCCTTGCGGCGTTTGTGAACCCTGATGGGAACTCAGCTCAGACCGGTGGGGCCACCTTCTTGCCACGTCTCCCAGCAGTGCTTTGCTGAAGTGCTGGCGGGTTCGCCTCGGATCCTTATTCTGTCCAACATGGTTACAGGTCGTCCTCGACTGGGCCTGTAACCTTCGTGACTAAGCCACGCGGTCGTTAAGTAAGTCACACCCAATTTTGCATTTTTTACCACAGCTGCCAAGTGAATCCCTGCAGTCATCAAGTCAATCGCTGCGGTCATTAAGCAAATCTGGCTTCCCCCATTGACTTTGCTTATTGCAAATGCCCGGAAAAGATGCAAGCGGTGATCACGTGAGCCAGAGTCGTAAGCACTTGCTGGCATCGAAGCACCCACATTTTGATCGCGTCACTGCAGGGATGCTGCGATGATTGTCACCGCGAGGACCGGTCGTAAGTTACTTGTTTCAGGGCTGTCGTAACTCTGAACGGTTGTTCAACTAACGGTCGTAAGTTGAGGACAGCCTGCACGGTAAGTGAATCACAAAGGTGAACCTGATGTCAGGCAAACCCGTTCAAGGTGATGGAAGCCATGCACAGTCCGTCTCACGGCTGAGGTGGGTCGCCAACAAACCCGACTCGCTCCGAACCCTCCTTTGGCCACCTTGGAGCGCCCTAGGACTGCCTCACCGCTTCGGCAACAAAGCACGTCGCAGCGTCCCAGGGCTTCGTGTTGGATAAACCAGGCGATCACGGCGCATGGCTCTGCAGCGCACCTTTCAGCATCCCTCACTACCGGTGGCGCTAACCGGGTCCTCCGGTTAGGACTGTGGTGCAGCCGCATCTGGAAAGCCGCACTTCTGCTCTCGGAGCCGTGCCTTCCCCAGTTTGCGGAAAGGCCCCGCGGCCTCCCCTCCGAGGCGAACGAAAGCTGAGCCGAGCCCTTCAAGCCTGGAGCTCGTCGGCCGACATCCAAGAGGCAGATGCAGAAAAGCCCCTCTGCACGACGAAGCGGCTCTGCCTATCTTCGGGACGACTCGCTTCGTGGGATCCGCTGCGTAGCCCAGATCCCGAAGTGTTGCCCTGAACTCGGAAGTTCAAAGGGCCTCGGGATGAAACGGCTTCAGCAGCTTCCACAATGTCTTCCCTGGTGAAAACCAGAGCATCGAGAGGCCTGCGTGGCGGCGGCAGAGGCTACGCTCCGCTCGCCTCGGGTTTTCCAGCCCTTCGCCCTGCCGGCGCAGGCCCAGGAAGAGGGGGCCTCTCCCTCTGGGCTAGGAGGGGCTGTGATCGCCTCCGTCTGGGGCTAAATCGGAGGAATGCTCAGCGCCGCGGGGAGCTGCTATGATTTCCGCTGCAAAGGTTTAGCTGCGAGCGTTGCTTCAGCCTCCCTCGTGTGCGTCCCCTGTTCAGCCAAAGCAGAATTTCCTGATTTTGGACACAGGTTTCACTTCGTATTTTTCTTTACGGGCATCTGCAGATGGGATCGCGGGGCCAATGCCATGACGTGCCTCGCGACATCACGCAAATGACGCGACGACGGCGACATCATCTGGAACATTCGCACGTCGGGACACGCGTGACCTCCTTGCGGTCTCTGTTGGGCACGTACCCTTATCGGTGCCTTTTCCATGTGATTGTGAGCCTCTTGCTTCGCATGAATCGTCTGCAGCGTCTCAATCTCGCTGTCAGAGGTTGTCAGAGATTGGACAGGTTTCTGAAACCGTGAACCGGTACGGTCCAGACACAGCAGGAACTGTGTTTAGACACAAGGCTGTGATCGCGATCCAGTAGATTTGGAGCTGAGTCTGAATGCAGGCTCATGGCGAAGGGACCAAGTTTTCAGCAAGAGTGCCGCAGTTACAGCTGCTCCACCGGAGCGGTGGACTAATCCTGGTTCCAGGGCCACATTCCTTTTCTGAGGAAAAGAGCCAGCCCAGTCGGAAGAAAGGAAGCAGCCCCACCTCCCAATTACGGCCCTGATCAACCCCTCCAGAGTCGCTTTTCACGGTCATTTTATTTTTCCTACCTATATATTTTAGAAGACATCGCAGATAACCTCTGGAAACCGCAAGCACAGAAATTGAATGACTCCTTCCTTTGAAAGTCTGCGAGCTAAATTTCGCTTGCTTCGTGTGCAAACGTGCCTCCATCTTCCCCTTTTCCAAAGGACAAGAACAACACAGCATCCGTAGAGGGCTTTACTTGGGAGGAGAGAGCCTGAGAATATTGTAAATATGGTGTATATTTGCAAGCAGACCAAACATGTACGGAAACAAGCATGTGGAGCAGACTGAACCAATTCCACAGCAATGCACTGAGAATCCCGGAGTGCTTTCAGGCAAGCCAAGTAAGTGCTCTTCGCCTTCTGTTGTACAACACTCCACACTAAAATACCTCACTATTCATTCATTGTTTGAAAGCCAAAAGGGAAAAAAAATGCATCACTGGAGAAAGAGAGACGGAGGAAGAAAATTACAAATAATGTAATAATAATTCGTATACAAGTTCAGCCTGCCTACCTACTCAAGGGCCCACGTCAGCCATTTGTCCCATCAAACAGCTACCTAGAGGCTCAATGTGCCCTCGCAACCGGACCCTTTGCTCTTCTCGTGTCTAAATGGATTTGGAGTGGGCAGCATTTCAAGTGGAATTTGCTGTCCTCGTGAGGTTTACTTTCTGCTTTTTTTTTTAAATGGACTTACAGTTACCAACTCATGGTTCTGGGTTCCCCTTGACAAGAAAAGCCTAAGTCTGAAGGGCACTAAAAATTTAGTTCATGTGGAATTGAACACATCATACATACTATCTTCACTGACAGCAGGTGCCAGTTTCATGATGCATAGATTTCCTTGATGATGGAAGTCACAGTAAAAAGGACGCAGCCCTTAAAAAAAGCGCAATGGCAGGCTTAACTCGTGCCATTATTTTTGTCATTAAAAATAAGCAAGTGCCACCGTGATGGACCTTAAGACTGCGATGCTTCCCTGGAGAACAGCTGGAGAATAACAAGCTGCTTCACCCCCAGCAACAAGAAACAAAGGAATCTTCACAACAGCACTTTAGATTGAATGCAAATGTTGCTTCCCTGGATCAGACCAAGGCTGTTCTAGCATTCCTTGACATAAAGAGACATATGTGAGTTTCTTTCTGTAGAAGTGGGCAGTAAAAACTCCAGGCTCCAAATAAAAGCTTCCTATGTTCAGTTTCTGCTTGCACTATAAGAAGTGGGTTAACAACAGCCTCAGCAGTAGATGTGGTCAAAGAATATTTTCTTTACCAACATTCAAGTCCTCAGCAAGCTGGGTGTAGTCTGCTGACTGAACCGTTGGACCTAAAAAAGCCAAAGATCTTGCGAAGAAAGAAAGAAAAAGTGTTAACACTGTGATAAATTTAGTGCCCTGGGATTAAAGCAAAATGTGCTCTGAAAACTTTGAATTTGCCAATTTTACTACCCGCTTTCACAAACAGAAAAAGGGGGAGGTCAAGTAATTCAGCCAAATTATCTCAAGCTCTTCTTCTGACACACGTGTTCAGATGTTTAGATAGTCTTTTAGCATCCATGCCCTACCACTCATTGATGAACTGGCTGCTCCTGTGTTTATGTAATTGCATGGTTCACTTCCAATCTAGCACCTTAAGCCCAACATTGAAATAAAATCATTCATATATTACTATTTTTGCAAAGAAGGGCGGGGTGGGTAGAGGGAGCCAACACAGAGTGTTTGCTTTAGCCTTCATGAAAACCCCATTCATGGGTGTGTGAAATCCATCAGTGTCAGGGTGGGTGTTTGCTGGTGAATTAAATCTGTCTGGGGACTAGTGGAAGGGAAAGGAGAGAGGAGGTACCAGGCAGAAGAGACCAAGATTTCTCTTGGATCAACACTATTGTGGCAGCACTGGAAAAGGAAACAAAGTTTTAGGAGGCACTTAGGTATATCGCCTTTGCTGAATTCTCTTTTATCCTCATGACACATACTGTACATTCATCCATTTTCAATCCTGTTGCCAGCGATTAACCCAACAAGTAGCATATTTTTTGGCCACAAAAGCTACTTCTTTTATTTTCAGGAGGACTTTAATTACTGTGTTATATTGACTTATGAAAGATGGTTTTATTGATTTTTAAAAAAATCTGATAATTTTTATCCATTTGTTTCTATTTTGTTTTCTTGTACACCATTCTAGGTTACCTCATAAGGAAGAACAGTGTAAGAATACATATAGTAATCACATAAAAAAAAGTGTAAAAAAATCCCTCAATACCCAAAGTGGTAACAGAGGAAGTGGAGGAGGAGGAGGAGATGTCCACACATTCCTTATAATTTCTGCATGCCTTTTAGTTGGATAGTGGTGCCACATTAATGCATAAACCCGGTTACTTGAAAGACAATTTATATTCTGTCGTATTAGCTTGGCCTGTTCAATCCAACAGGGATTCTTTGATCATGCAACACCATCTATTTGAACTCCAGAAACATGCCCTCTTTGTTATGACACCTGCCTTCTGGAATGAAATTCCCCCATGAGATCCAGATGGCTCCTACCAAGATGGTATCCTGAAGGATCTTAAAGACCTGATTCTTTTCCCAAACTTTAGGCTAGGGTGGTTGGAGCCCTTTGTCGAACCTATGTATGTTCATGTTGGCTGGGTTCAGCATCTTCCTCATTGTTTATTCTATCCAGATTGTACATGGCTGCTTGTTTTCATGCTGTGAACTGACCAGAGACAGGTGGTGTCCAAGTCAAATAGTATATATATTAAACTGAGTAGAAACCTCATCATCGCACCTTTTTTGTAATGCCAGATGGAGCTACTTAGAATAACAGTCAGGATGTCTGGCTTCAGTTGCTCCCATTCCATTGCAGAAAAAGAACAAAAACTATATTCAATTTCATTTCAGTATAGGTGAGGAATGGTGTCCACACGTTATCCAGAACTTTGTGAATGTTTGTGTCATGTCTCTCCATTGAGCAGAAAATATATTATGTGCCTTCACATAATAAAATGGGGTCTTCTCTGCTTTGCAGGTTACTACTGCTTGCTTGGCAACACTGATGCTCCATTCTGTCCAATGGTATGACCAGGACAATTCTGGTACTGGACAGAGTAGTAACAAATCTTTACTGTTGGATGGTGCTGGTGTTATTAACCTGGAGTTCGATAATCTAGGAAACAGCTGCATTGTGTCTGCCCAAAGGCAACTAGGCTAGCATCCCATGGATGATTCTGGAACGTACAGCCTTCCCCTCAAGAAGCAAAGGCAATGACAGCAGCAGCAGCAGCACCATTTGTCTGTCATTTTTTGCATTTACATTACAAGAAACTTGGCATAGCCTTCTACTGACCAAATGGAGACTTTCAGAAGAATCAGGTCGGGGTCAAAAGAGTTGCTCGAAATAGCAGAACTGAGAAGAGGCATCCTGTCTTTTGTTGGTTCCATTTTTAAATGTAAAAAAAAAGAGGTTAATTTTGTTTGGGGTTTTGCTTATTTTTTTTAACTGCTTTCCTGCACCAAAATGTCCAGAGCATCTGTTGAAAAGGTGAGCTTCGCCAAACAGTCTCAAAGGAAGAAAAGCATTGGGAAGGGAGGGGCTATTCCACCCCTGGAAAAAGTTAAATCCTTCAGCCAGTTTTAGCCTTCTCCAAGAACCCTAGGCACATATTACCCGTCATATAAATGCAATCTTGGGTCATTTTTTCCTCTCCTACTTCCATAGTTTTCCACAACAAAATGGCTTCGTGATAGCCTCCAGGTCTTTGTGGTTGGATTCCCCAAAAGAAAAAAGAACTCAGTTTCTAACTACACCCTCTTCAGGCTGTGCCAATGAAATCCCCACTTTTTTTTTTCACTTAAACTCAGACTAAATAACGCAAAGTTGGCAAATGCTGCAGCTATTTATAGAAAGAATGTGTCCCTGAAGTCGCTAAGGGGATGGATGGCCGTCTATCAAGGGGGTGGTCTGAGAGGGCGATGCTTCAACCGGGAATTCGTAATGCTCAGCAGAGTGAGATTGCAACAAACAGATCCACAGCTGTCCTTTACCATTTCACAGGGGAAAAAATTCAGCCTAACAGTGAGCCATCTTCCTCGTTTGCTCTCTGCTTTAATTCATAGGTGAATCAAAGGGTAAGGAAAACAGGAAAGTTTCCAAATTAAACTCAGTTACTGCAATCAAAGGAGAATATAGTTTTGGTGGTATCTTCATGGATTAAATGTCAGATCCTGGTTATCATTTGATTAGTTAGGAAGTGGTTAAAAGGCAAGTAGCCTCTTAGCTTCCCATGCTTCTATTCAACCCCAAAAGAAGACAGTAGGATGAAACTCCTTTCATGTGATCGGAGTTGTGAGAAGCTTCAGAAAAGAGCATCAAGCCAGGAAGAATTAGGAAAGAACTGAGAAGAGATGGGATTTCTATATTATTTAGGAACAAGAAACGTGTAGGAACGTCTTATCTTGACTTACACAATCATCTCTTCAGAGGTCTGCAGCCTCCCAGGTTTCTCATCCTTCTGTTCAACCCAGGGAAAGAAATCAGGAGGGATTTTTTTTCCTTGGGGCTTTTTCAAACGGAAAAGTAGAAATCTCCAAGGGGGCTGAAGAAGGTTGAAACATGATTCCTAGAAAGCAAGGACAGCAGGTCTAGAAACCATTGACCCTTCCAGCAAGAAAGGAAGCTCAAAAAACACCACCAGAAGAAACTGAAAACAAATTGTCTAGAAGCTTGAGAACAAGGTAGAACAAAGAAATCCAAAAGACACATTTCAAACCCTACCAGAAATTAATAGAAAGCAATTGAAACATAATGTAGGCAAGTTTGAAATAATGTAACTTTGAAAGGCATAAACGTATGCGTGCACACACACACAGTGTCCAATTTCTAAATTAACCACTCAAAGGGGGAAAAGGGAAATTTAGGCATTGCTCTGCACTGCTCAGTGGAAACTTCTGCTCAGCGCACAGCAGTGGTCAAAAAAGAAGAAAAAAGTAGGAAAACAAATCAAAAACAAAACATTAGGTCCACATTAAAAACCAGACTGGGAAGAATAGGGCACATTATAACACTGCTAAATAGCTGCACTGTAAGCATTTAGGTTAAAGACATACCTTCCATTCTGGAAAAGGAAGGAAGGAAGGAAGAAG
>JANHZU010005688.1:63706-94532 GCA_032468055.1 Acrochordus granulatus | reverse complement strand
CTTGGCCACTTTTAGATGGGTGGACTTCAACTCCCAGAATTCCCCAGCCAACATGGCTGGCTGAGGAATTATGGGAGTTGAAGTCCACTGTCTTAAAGTGGCCAAGATTGGGAAATCCTGCTCTAGAGTAAGCTTCAAAGAAACTAGGTAGGCTGTGGTTGAGTGTCCCAAGGCAACCTAACCATGAGTTTGATGGGTTGAGGGTAGGACACACGTGAGACCATCCAATGATATACATTTCGGTGCACCATGCTCTAGGGAAATAGAATGGTGGTTTGTTCACCCAGGGTAGGATTTTACCCATCAGAAAAGGGAGCTGAAATTTCCATACCCCATCTGATTTGCTACCATAGCTCCTGTAGCCCAGGATGGCTGAAAAATATGTTATTTTTAGCTAAAAATAAAACAACTGAATTGTTCCTTAGCACCAGCCATTCTAAACATGAGTATCCAAGGAAATTGAATCACATCACACAATTTTATTTTCTTTTTCATTATTTATATCCCACCTTTATTATTTTTATTAAATAACTCAAGGTGGCGAACAAGTCTAATCCTCCTATTTTCCCGACAACAACCCTGTGAGATGAGTTAGGCTGAGAAAGAGTGACTGGCCCAATGTCACCCAGTCCGCTTTCACTCCTAAAGCGGGACTAGAAGTCACAGTGTCCCGGTTTTAGAAATTCCCAGAAAGTTCATGCTTGTGAGCTTGCCAAAGAGATGTGATTGACTCTAGGGGGGAAGCTAAGTGCTGTGTCAGATGGAGCTGCGGCTCTCCTGCACACGTACTTTTTACGGCCTGAAGAAGATTGTAGGAAGAAAGCAAGTAGCTTGTCCTGGCCTAGAGGAACAGGGATTCCTAAGGAAGGTCCCCCCCAGGTCCTAAGAGGGGGCGTGAATTTGGGGAGTTGTATAGAGGTTGGAGGTTGTCTCTCCTTGTGGATTTTCTTGGTGGTGCAGCCTGGACCGCAACATGATTAGGGGATTTACTGTGTGATCTCTCCTACAGTGAATCTGATGGGAACCCCAGCACGGAGGATGAGTCCAGCCATGGTCCGGAAGAAATTGAGCCAGCTGGGGGACTGTCCACCAGCCATGAGGGAATTGCGGCCCCCAGCAGCCTGTTTTTGCCGGCTGCCTGCTCCAGTGCCTCTTCCATCCTCCTGAATGGGAATTTCATCACTGCTAGCTCTCCTCCCACCATGCTCCTTAATGGGGGCTCTGTGATCCAGGCTCCCACCGGAGGAGTCATCCTCAACGGGTTGACTCTAGGGGAGAACCAAACCATCACCCTCAGTCCCGTGGCAGCGCCCAGCCCACCCATCCTCCTGAATGGCTCTGCCAGTCTGCTGAGCCCTAAGCCCCCCAAGAACCAGGAGGTTGGCAAAGCCCCACAGGAGAGCCTCTCTCCAGCCACAGTCATCCTCAGCCCAGCTGCTCTCCAGGGAGAGGTGAAGTCAGAAACCATCGACACGCTGGCGTTTGGCATGGAAATGAAGTCCGAGGATGGCCAGGCCTCAACCATTCCACCCCTCCTGTCTTTCCCGGATAGCTCCACGCTCCTCTCTGAGCGCAAGGGGGCTTTGCTGGCTGCTGTGCCCATGCCTCAAGTTGTTCCTTCCAATGAAGAAAGCCCCACAGTCCCCCTGTTGCCCGTAGCTCCTCAACCAGCAGCACCCCCCAGTTCTCAGATGGTGCCTCTTGCTAAACTGATCCCTGTTGGTCAAGCTCTACCTGCTTCCCAAGGAACAGGGGCAGTGGGCAACGGGCAGGGGACCTCAGTGGTGCCATCTCCTGCTGTCACTGCCACATCCCTGCTCTCTGTCCCTGGCTCCTCTGCAGCCCCAACCACCGTCCTTCATGTGTCTGCCCCGTCCCTTCTCCCTCTCACCCAGGTATCGCCCCCTTCCCAGGTTGTCCCTCTGTCCCAGCCAGTTCCAGGAGCCCAGCTGCTGTCCCCACCTCAGATGGTGCCTGTGTCTCCCACCCAGATCTATACAGTATCCCATGGGGCTCCACCACCTCAGCTGGTCTCCATTCCTCAGGTGGCACAAGGCTCCCAGCTTATCTCCTTGCCCCAAGTGGTGCCCACCTCCCAAGTGGTGACTCTGCAACAGGGTGTGGGCAATCCCATCCAAATCTTGACAGGTGCTGCCCCCATCAAGGTGGGCCCTGTGGCTGGGACCTCACAAGGCCCAGGGCCCACTGGAGGACTCGGCCAGAACAACGTCCATCTCCTCAACACCGGCGTAGGCATCACAGCACTGCAGCTTCCAGGCACAGCACAAGGTATCTGTGGCTTCAGAAGTGGATGAGCCCTCCATGACAGCCGTAAGCAAAGGCCTCTCTGACATCACAGGAAGACTAGGCATTCTCTGGAAAATAAACAGTGAAAAAATCCAGAATTGGAAGGGGGGTGCTGTTCTAAAAATGGTTGCCCCTGTACCAGATACATAGTCAGTAGAATTAATCAGGAATAGGGCTGTCAGTCTAGGAGTCAACTGTTACGATGAGGTGTGTTGATACAGCATCGTTAACATTTTTAAATCATGGAGCAAAATTGCAAAAAATAATTGTGCAAACTTACTTAAAAGGGCAACTGGACTTTTATTTTTCGATGTTACTGTAATGTCTGAAAATAGAAGTCCGGTTGCCTTTTTAAGAAAGTTTGCAGACTGTTTTTGCAGTTTTGCCACAAGACGTGACCTGGATTGATGAGAATGTACATAGATGTTTTCAAAACCAGTGGGACGGCAAGGCAAGGCAAGGCACGCAGGCTTTGCGCGGCAAACTTTGGCCACTTTGTGGCCTCTCCAGCATTTTCAAGAGTCTCTTCACACAAAGGAAGGTCGAGGGGACCTCTGAGGGGAGGGGAGGGACCTTGCTGCTCAGGGAGGAGACGTGGCAGCTTGGTCCTGACGGGGAGAAAGCGTGAGAAAGGCACGCACAGTCGCCTGCCCTTTGTGTGGCGGAAGGCGGAGGAGTGAGAGATTCCGATGGGCTCCCGGCGCTCCCTTGCTATCCCCTTCCACAGGGAGAGGCGGTTTGGTTTGCCGCAGTTCCCGGGCATCAGGTTAGAAACGCGGAGGACTCGGGGTCCAGCCAGCTGGATGGCTCCGAGCCAGCCGTCCTCTCGGCCCAAAAATTGTCTCGGGGCTGGGCGGGTCCTGGGCTTTTGAAGAGTCTCTCTGGCCTGGCCGCCTCATCCCAGTCAAATCAAGGCGAGGTGGCTGCGCATTTCTTTCTCGCGCTTCCTTCCACTGTCTCGGGACCAAGTTGCCGTTTCTCCTCCCGCAGCAGTTTGCTCGTTCCTTCCCAAGGCACCTCCGGCTCTTTGCCCCAGGCCTGTCCCACTGTGGCCACTTTAAGATGCGTGGACTTCACCTCCCAGCATTCCTCCGCCGGCGATGAGCAAACGCTGGGAGGTGAAGTCCACGCATCTTAAAACCGCCACGGTCGCACGTCTCTGCTTTACACTTTGTAGCTAAATCTGGGAATTGGGCTTTTTTTTTTGCCTAAAAGAGACTCTCTGCTGTCTTCCTGCTCCAGGCAACATTCTCCTGGCCAACTCAGCCACCGGCAATAGCACCATCGTCACCGGCATGGCCATACAGCAAGGCAAGCTTATCCTCACGGCCACCTTCCCGGCTGGCATGTTGATGACGCCTGTCCTCTCCGCTCCGGCAGCCTCAACCTTGACTCTCCCCCTCAAGCAGGAGGTGGCAGTGGCTGCACCAGCGGCTCTGGGGGGCACTGAGGACCACAGTGTACTGCTGCCCGCTGAAGTCTCCCCTCTTTCCACTTCTGACGGTGCCAGCGTGGCCTTTGGAACAGACTCCAGCCAAGCCAGCCTCCTTTCTGGCTTCTCCCAGACAGGGACCCTGAGCATGTCCCAACAGCAGGTGGTGTGGCCCAGCCCGGTGAGCATGGACCTCCAAGGGAACAACGCCCCCGAGGGGTTGTTTGAGATGGAGAAGGGGTCTGTGGAGGAGCTGCGACTCCCCGAAGGCGAGGCCCTTCTGCTGGATGCTTCTGAAGATGACGCCATGGGCCCCGAGGCTCTGGACTCGGATGAGAAGGTGCTGACTCAGCTGCAGTCAGTGCCAGTGGAGGAGCCGCTGGACTTGTAAGACTTGGGCGGTTGGTGAGTCGTCACTTTTTGGGGTAACGTGCTTCCAGCTTCAAAGAATTTTTGGGTTCCTGATCTTTCCTGGAGCGACTCTTTGTCTGGGAGAACTCAAAGTGCCTCGAAAAGAGAAAACGGTTCCCTCGCAGGCCCTGCCCGTCGGGGCTGCGATTCCGTCTTCGCACAGGAACGATGTAACACCACAGTGGTTCTCCGCTCTGCCCTTCATGCTGACATAACAAACCACCGCTGGTGCAGCCAAACTGGGCACCCCCTTGTGGTTGGCAGAATGGCAAACACTACACTACAGGTAGTCCTCGATTTGTGACCGGCCACTTAATGACCAAAGTTGTTATGGACTTTTCAAAAGCTACATAATGATCCATCTGTGAAGTTATGACCACCATGATCGCGTTTCACACACGTGGCAATCGTTTTGCATTTATATCTGGTTGCAGTGTCTTGCAGTCACACGACTGCAATTTATGCTACATTTTTTGCCAGTTTCTGGCTTTTTTTTTTCAAATGTCCATTCAGAAGAGTGAATTTGCTTAATGACCACATGTTTTGCTTAAACTGTGATGCAGTTGGCCTTAAAATTGAGTCTGGTCTCTTGATGCCTTAACAACTGCAACAACTTATGACTGAAAATCCAGTCCCAATTGTGGTCATAAATCGAGGACTACCTATATTTCATAGGGCAAAGGAAGAGCAGGCTTCCACTCCTCATTGTGAAGATTAGATATCCCCATTCATGTCCTCCTTGAGCTTCCTTTCTAGTAGATACTCCTCTGGTATTTCCAAAGTCACACTACAACTTGGGAAGCTGGGAATGTCCCACTTGGTGCAAGGAAAACCTCTGGTATAAAGTAGTATTTGCTTTTCCTTTGCCCATGGTGCTATGGGATGATCCCAAATCCCTCTTCAGAGGGGCAGGAAAATTATGCAGCTTTCCAGCATTCGTTCTCATTTTCTTTGAGGTGTTGAGGACAGCCTTCTCCGTCATCCTTCAGGAGGGTGCCCCGGCAGTGTGGCGGCGACAATGGATGGGAAGAAACGGAACACGCGTGGCGCATCCCACAGATGGGCTGCAGAAGGCTGTTTTGGGCCGCAAGCGCGCAGCCTTAAGGCATTCAGACAGCCCCAGGAAAGGGCAGCTAGGGCGTCTCTCTGATGCGTCCACATGCGCGCCTTGTGGGTGGACGAGGCCTCGAACGTTCTGAACGACAGTAGAAGTACAAACGCATTGGGCTCGCCATCACAGCCCGACCCACGGACGATGCAAGAAATGGGTCTGGGCTCTGCACAGGTTGGTCCTGTAGTTAAAAGGTGCCTGGGTGTTAGACGCGGAATGCGCTGCTTTAGCCACAGCGACACTGAGTTACGCCAGAGCATCTCCGTTTCTTGGGTTGGTGGCCAAAAGCAGCATCCACCAGTGCTGCTTTTACGTGGGGCAGAGGGACTGACCTGTGAGGCAGAAAGAATTGTGCCTCATTGCAAAACTGAATTTCTTTTCCAGTGTTCCCAAAATGTATTGCTCTTCCATTTTAATGCATCGAAATCCCAAAGCCACCAGTCTGATTTTCTGTAGGGGACAGAAGAAAATAGGCATAACGTCTGTCTCTAAAAGGAAGGCCTTATATAAACACGTTTCCTCATAGTTTGTGTAAATTAGTTGCAGTTTTCTCCTGCCTGTCCTGTGTTCCTGTTTTCTGTCCTGTGGATATAAGGAAAAAAAGTACAACTTTTCCACACTACATTCATACAGTTTTTAGGACATCTTAAGATGCTGAGAGACACATGAGGATGGATTTTAAGAACTGAAGCTATCCCAGTCAAAAAGGAATTTGGAATTTGTTACAAATTAAAGATGCTCTCTATGGATGGGAGTCAAGTTTAATGCAGCATCTTTCAATCTTGATCTTTTTAAGAAGCTTTAAGAGGCCTGGACTTCCAGTTCCCAGAATTCCCCAGCCAACTGTCCGAATGGAATAACCTTTCGTCAAACATACAGTCAGAATAGGCTACCTGTTTACATGTTCTTCAGAAGCATTAATACTTTTTTTTTAAAAGTGTCCATGTTCCTACAAGGAAAAATACTTGGTTCCAAGCTAGAAACATTTATGTTTTGCAGAGAAAAATTGCAGATTGAAGTCCTGGTTTCTCTAGCTAAAGTTTACAAATATTCTTGAGGGAGCCCTGGAGAGCTGCCTTTAGTGCTATGGAAAGAACTAAACGAGATTAAGATGGCCCAGAACTCGATAGGTAGTCCTTGACTTACAACCAGTCACTTAATGACCACATTTGCAACGGCCATGGAACAGGACATAAGTCCTCCCTGGCTTTTGTAAACGGTCACACATCCTGCCCCCCAGTAGTCATGTGGCCATGTGTTGGGTGCTTGGTTACTGATCACTTTTCCAATTGGTCCTGGTGTTCTACAATCACATAATCACAATTTGAATGAATGGATGACCACCATCTTCACTTAACAACTGCTGGCAAAAATATTGTAAAATCACTTTCAGTCACTTGGGCGCCTTGACTTATCACTGGATTTCCAGTCCCAATTGCAGTCGTATGTTAAGGACTACCTGTACAACATAAGGCAGTTGCTTGCTTGCACTTTACTACTTGGTAGGGATGAGCAAATGCCAAAATTTGATTTCAACAGATTCTCACTTTACTGACTGAAAGCTTTATTTGGTGGTTTTAGCATTAATGCAGAATACATATTTGCAAGGAGGGGAAGGTTGAAAAGATCAAGAGGGTTGATCTGGCTGCGACTACGCAATGAAAGCCCCGCCCTTTCCACGTGCATAAAAGGCGGAGCTTTGATCACGTGAGGCCAGCATCTTGACCTTTTTGACCCACCCAGGCAAATACCTCTGCAAGTTACAGCCTTTTTTGCAGTGGTTATTAAGCGAACCATTGTAAAATGCAGTCATGTGACCACAAGACACTGCAAATGGCCGTAAATGTGTCCAAGTTGCCAACTGTCAGAACTTCAAATCCAAGTCATAAATAGCCCCAAGGTAGATCTGTTGTGATTTCAAACAATTGCTAAGTGGCCCGTCACAAGTTGAGGAATACCTGTCACATGATTGGGTATATTTCTCTATTATCCCTCTTCGTGCTAAAAAGAAAAACTGATTTCTTTTTTTTTGTTTTGTTTTTAAGTGCAGTGCGTGCAAATATTTTTCTTTCTGAACCACTTGGTATCTGTGAAGGTTTTCAGTGAGCTGAAGTCCACTCTGTTCAAAAACTGTCGTTGGATGGAATTACCAGTTGAAATGTACTGTAAAATGAGAAACTTGACAATTCACTGTGTCGAGATAGGTTCCATCAGTGCGGCGAAGCAATCCTCTCCTCGTTCTCTTCCAACACTACCTTCTCCTTGGCGCATGCAAATATAGCATTGTAATTTCTCTAAGTATGCCTTCCCTCCATTCAGGTACTAAAGAAACACATCTTTTCCCACTGTTTGTGAGAAGCAATCATTTCTATAAGATATTTTTATATCTCTCCTTTTGTTTTTTATGTTGATTTGTGTCTTTTATATATTTTTTATATATATAAATATATATTTTATCCTAAAGCTCTGTGCGTGTCTTCATTTCATTGGGAATCCAGGTCACACACTGATTTAAGAGACATTTTGTCTCTACAGTTGAGGACTGTTGAGTTCTCGATATTTAAACCAAATTTTCAAGATTGTGTACAGTTTACAGTCAGGGTAAGTCACCTGACTCTCCACACAGTTGCGACTACTCCAAATCCCACAACCTTTTAGCATTGCTCTGGCTGGCTGGAACTAAAGGGAGTTGAAATCTCTGGTATCTGGAGGGACTTTTGATCCTCGTTCTGCAGTTCCAAGTGTGTTCAGACACTTGGGACCACCGTCTTGCCGCCTTTGACCACATTGGACCCCTCTGTCTGCTGAATGTTTATTAATGATAATATCTTTAATACAAGTTAAATATGAGGTGTTGTTTTGTGTGGGGGCACAATGGCCTAGCGGTTAAGATGCTGAGCTTGTCAGCTGGAAGGTGGGCAGCCCAAGTTCAAGACCCAGGCGCCACGTAACGGGGTGAGCTCCTGTTGTCCTCCCCAGCCCCTGCCAACCTATCGATTCAAAAGTACGCAAAATGCAAGTGGATAACTAGGTGCCACTTAAATTGGTGGGAAGGTAACAGCGTTCTGTACGGACATGCTGACCACATGACCACATAAGCATCTTTGGACAATGCTGGCTCTTCAGCTATGAAACAGTGATGAGTACAACCCCCCAGAGTCGGTCACGACTGGCAGGGGATACCTATTATTTTGCATAGGGATTGGGGAAGTTGGCAAGCAAAACCTAGAGGAATCCTGAAGGAAGCACCTTCAATTGGATAAATTCCTAATTATCTCTAATAGCTATTTGACTTGGCTTGCTGGGAAATTCTCAGAAATGCAACTGCAGCCAAGTGTGTTTCATGACCAATAACTGTACAAAGAAGATTCAAGACAGGAATTAAAACAGCTTGGCTTTAGGCCATGTTGCTCATCAGAAATTCACTTTTCTGAATACCAGTTTTTTTTAGTAACCTTAAGATTTCAAGAAGATGGGTGTTATTCCAGATCTAAGATAGTTTAGCCTTTGGCTTCCAAAAGACCAGTTGGAGATAGCTGTACAGGTAGTTCTCGACTTAAAAAGTGACTTACAACCAGTCCTTGCATTTATGACTGTTGCAGCATCCCCCTAGTCACGTGATCAAAATTCAGGCACTTGACAACCAGCATGTATTTATGATGGTTGCAGTGACTTTCCCAGCTGGCTTCCGACAAGCAAAATCAATGGGGGAAGCCAGATTTGCTTAACAACTGCATGAATTCGCTTAACAACTGGCGAAAAAATGTCAAATAGGGCATGAATCACCTAATAACTTCCCTGCTTAGCCATAGAAATTCTGGCTCCAACTGAATCTCTATCCATAAGTCAATACAAAAGGAAAGATAAATATATTTCTCTCAATCTAATATCAATATAATAAAAACTATGGACTATAATAATTCCTTTCTATCACCAATTCAGTTGGAGTTGGGCTGGGAGTGATGGGGGGTTATTATTTTTGGGGGGTGTATTTACTTTTTAGACTTTGTTATTGTCATTTGTTATATTTTCTTTGTTACTGTCTTATTGTTTTGGCTTTTTTTGTATATTGTATTTTATTTTGCTGAAAAGTAATCAAAATTAAAAAAGAGAAATTCTGACTCCAACTGTAGATGTAAGTTGAGGATGACCTGTAGTTAGGGCTCACCTATACCTAGCCCTTAATTTGTCATTAGAAAAGTGAAAACAAACATGAGAGTCACCCCAATATAAGAACGGCTACATCCCTGAACTGCATCAGTTCAAACAGATGGTCATTCCTGCAGCCCTCCAGTGCGTGGGGAGGAACCAAGAATTTCCTGTGGAAAATGCACTTGTGAATGTGGGGCGACTTCAACTCCAGAACAAAGCCGTTTTTACCCCAGAGAGTTGAGCTGCTGGGAAGAAGTAAGGTAATCCAGGCTGGATTGTATTACGCAGATGGCTGTGTAAATAATACTGTCTGGGGTGGGAGCAAGTGGGGGCTTTCTGATCCTTGAATTGGAAGATAAGGGGGCGCGGTTTGGAGGGATCTAGACCAAATCTCAGGTGAGCTTAACCCTTTGTAGGGAAGAAAACCAGCTCTGGATTATGTAACATGATTGATTCATTCATTAGATCAATGTATTCATTAGCTCATCCTTGGCAACTTTATATTCATCAGGATTCAATAGATGTATTGAATATATACTATATTCAGTATATATTTAATATTCATTTCATTCATGAAAAATGCTGGGAGTTGAAGGCCACATATCTGAAATTTGCCAAGTCTGAGAAATGCTGCTTTCGATTAATATCTCATCTAGCATCAGTAACTCAAGGCAGCCAAATGAAAATGCTGCTTCAAAGAAAATAAAATCTGGAAGGCACCAAATTTTCTGGGTCCTTAAAAGCTCAAAATATCACATTTCAGATGGTTTCTTGCAGGTTTGTAATCGTACAAAAGCAGACAACAATCCAGAATAAAAGGGAGTGTGCCAACCAGACCCCCCCACTCTAAATGTGCAAGTTGCAGAATTTCCTGAGTCATCATTTTTCAGATAGTACCTTTCCCTAAGTCAACTCATACTTTCTGCTTAAGTGATGCTCCAGAAAATGTGTCTGCAGGAGGTGCCAATGAGGGTTCAGTATGAACCCTTATCATACTGCCATGGCTACTTTCCTTTGAGCTTTTGGTCCACCTGCTGCAAATGCTCCTGGTCACTTTGCCATCCTCAGTGCTGGAAATACTGGAGAAACCAAGTTGCATATGCTTTTCAAGAAATTATGCTTCTTTTTTGCTGAACAAGTAAGAGGGGAGTAGCCCATCAAGGGATGCTGGGGTCCCAACTGAGCATGGAGCAATGACAGCCCATAAGCCACAGCAGGGAGGAGGAGGATCCACCATGTGGAGAGCTGAGATCTTGTAGGTATCCTATCATGAACCAATTAATCAAATACAACCTTGCCTTTCAGCCATCCCTCACTCGTAATAGATATTCTTCCTCCGTGCGAAAGCCTCTTGTTTTTTTGCATGTTGCAACAGGTTATTTGTCTTGTGAATAGCTGCCGGCTTGGTCCGAAACATGATCTCTGCATGGGAAGAGCAAGAAACGGCAGAGGCAGGCACCTTGCTCTTTGCCTGTGCTGTCACCTGGTAAGGCCAGGAACAAAGGGAGACAAAGCCATTTTCAGAGAGATCCTGGGCACCCCATTAAAAAACTCCACTTATTTTTACTCAGAAAGAGGAAGGTTAACAAACAACCCCAACTTGCCCACACCTGAATGTTCAAAGGAAAACCTGGTTCTTATTGTGCTTCTAAGTTTTCCTTTTTATAGAAGAGGTGTGAAGCCCTTAAAATGGATAAGATAACCTTGAAGATAGGTTACTTTTGATAAAAGTTGAAGCTTAGGGAGAGTTGCTGAGCAGGATTCCCAGTAATTGTAGTAGCATCTGTGTCCTGTTTAATTCTTTGTTCCTTACCAATAATCAACAAGAATCCATGCTGAAGTCAGCATGAAATAAACTGCAAATCAAAAAAGCTCTGATTTTGGACAAACAGGCTGACCTGTCAGCAAATCTGGGGAACAAAAGGAGAGCCAGGCCTTTCCTTTTCGGTGTGTCTCCTGCTCCCCCCTCTGTAGGGGGCATCTCACATTTCCATACCCTGACGACCTCCTCCACTGAAAGGTTTACCATCCCAGGGTGACGTGGTAAAAGTCTCTCTCGCTCTTCTTGCGGAGTTGGCCAATGGCTGGCCACAGCTGCAGCCTGTGTGGGCTGGGTCTGTAACCGATACCCCCCAAGACATCTACCCTGGGCAACTGTCTCTAGAGCCAAAAGAGAGAGAAAGAGAGTCTTGAGAGCACCGAGACCTGAAGAGAGGAAAAGAGACATGGCCACCAAAGTGAGAAATGTGGTAGGCACCAGCTTGACCTCTCACTTCCCTTGGATTCTCCTGTCTTCGTGAGACTGACCTGGCTTGCTCTTCCAACAACCTAGGACCATTTTCCCTTCTTTGCTTGAAGGACAGGAGGGTCTTCTACAGTGTAGATGTTGGGTGGCCTTGGTGGACCTCCATAGTTTGCTTTTGAAAGCCACAAAGTTTTGGAGACCCCACCTGACATCTTCTGGGAAAGAGTACCTTATTTCCCACTCAGCCATGAATTTTGGCTTTACGCAAGAGCAAGTGGCGTGTGTGTGTGAAGTCTTGCAGCAAGGGGGCAACATTGAGCGCTTAGGCCGTTTCCTCTGGTCCTTGCCAGCTTGTGACCACCTGCACAAGAACGAGAGCGTCCTAAAGGCCAAAGCAGTGGTGGCCTTCCATCGGGGAAATTTCCGGGAGCTCTACAAGATCTTAGAGGGCTATCAGTTCTCACCGCACAACCATCCCAAACTTCAGCAACTGTGGCTCAAGGCTCACTACACCGAAGCAGAGAAGTTGCGTGGAAGGCCACTGGGTGCCGTGGGAAAATACAGGGTGCGGCGCAAATTCCCTTTGCCTCGGACCATCTGGGATGGGGAGGAAACCAGTTACTGTTTCAAGGTAGGTCTCCTTGGAACTGTGTTTTATCTAAGGATATATTTTAGTTCTCATGGACATCTCATTTCCAAGCATGGAACAAGGAAAACTCTTTTTCTAACATCCAGAACTTTTAGTTTTGCAGGCACAAAAAACACAAATAATTCAAGTTTTATATTGTGGATAAATCACTTGATGCTCCAGTAAGATTATTACGAGTCTTCTCTTGCTTTTACAACTACAATCTACAACTTCCTTCCAATTATCTTTCTATCACACTCAACTCTAGGGTCACTTTAGGGGGAAACTCCTCACTGGAATAACTTTTATCTAATTGTCATTAGGGTGTGTTATTTCTTTCTTTCAAGCCTCTGCACTGCCTCTGTTGCCTTTCTCATGGATGTAACACTGTTTTCTTCTTCTGCCAAGATATCACCCATACTGACCCATCTCTTTGTTTCTTTTCTTCACTTCCATCCTATTCTTTTTCCTGATCTTCTCTCCAAAACACTTCTTGTGGTGCAAGAAACCTGCCGTTTGAAATGTCCTCCTAACATTGGTACATATTTTTTTTTCAGGCCGAGGGCTGCCCTTGGTCTTTGGAAAATTTGGGTCTCTATTTCAGAAAGTAGAAAAGACAAATATGAATGTCAGGTGAAGATTAAAACTGCACATAATTTAATTCATTTTAACTCATTCAATAATTAAATATAAACTTTATTAAGTATAGGAACAAGGATATCTCCCCTTGGTTTATATTTTCCTCCTTTTGTCATGGTAAAAATGAAAATATTATGGCAACTTTTAGAGGGGTTTGGGTGATACACCCAAGGCTTTCAGGGTTCAAACTGTATTACCACTGCTCAAAACTTTTTAATGCCTCACCTACATCTTTAAGAGTTTAATGAAAGTACATAATACAACAGCTATTCATGCCCTGTTATTTTTGCCTTTGTATTTTTCTTTATTGCAAAATTTGGATTGGAGGAATGTTGAAGAAGGGTTATCTTGCCTACTTCAGTCTTTTATGCCATTCTCCGCTTCATCTAAATTTCTCCTGAAACATTCCAAAATAATCACCTGAATGAGGCCAAATATTATGCATCTCTAAGAACATTCTGGAAAAGTTTCAAAATCCATTTATTGTATATAGCCCTTGGCAGCCAAGGATCATAATATATTCCCTAACTCCCTTATTACAATTGAGCAAGTTTTTCTTTCACCATTACATTACATAAAGGAATCGAGCCTTTTGCTTTGCAAGATGTCGTCCCTAATTAAAAATAAAGAAGGGATGATGACTGACTGCTAATTTTTAGAAGATAAACAAAGATCAAAGCATGATGACATTGCCTCTTATGGGTTATATTATAACATTTAACCTGACCTTGAAATATATACACTTAACACAATACAGTATGCTTTTGAAGTTGGTCTAAACACAAAAAAGGAAAAAAATACTTGCGGCAAATGAAGAAAAAGATTTTGGAATCATAGGAAAACCTCAGTGGAATTGCTGATTTTGGATTCTTGCAAAAAAGAAGTTAAAAGCTATTAAATACACTAGCAGGAAATACAGACCTAGTTGCCCTAGCTGGAAAATATTTAGAAATTAATAATGAAAATGTTTTAAAAAATTAAGTACTGTCACTGTGTGGGAAGATTAGAGTTCAATGCCATTAGAAGAAAAGATTTAAGTGAGGATATGATTCAGCCTTACAGTATTACAAGAAGTGAGAAGAGATTTTTGTTTCCCAGTTTACCATTTTGGTCTGATTATAGGTAGTCCTCAACTTACAACCACAATTGGGACCAGAATTTCAATCATTAAGTGATATGGTGATTGAGTCATTATGTGACTGGACCCAATTTTATGACCACTTTTACTAGTCTTTTAAGCAAATCTGGCTTCCCCAATTGATTTTACTTGTCAGAAACCAGCTGAGAAGGTCACTAATCATGATCACCCCAAGATGCTGCATCTATCATAAATGCAAGCTAATTGCCAAATGCTCAAATTGCAATCACAGGTGGTACGAATGGCTGTAATGTCAATGACAGATTGTAAGTCACTGTTTGTTAGACCGTTGTGACTTTGAACCATCATTAGATGAATGATTGTAAGTCAAGGGCTACCTGTAATGCTAAATTTAATGACTTTCTGCTATCCTACAGGAAAAATCCCGCAGTGTGTTAAGGGAGTGGTACATCCATAACCCCTACCCATCCCCTCGTGAGAAGAGAGAGCTGGCAGAGGCCACTGGGCTGACCACGACTCAGGTCAGCAACTGGTTCAAGAACCGACGCCAGAGGGACCGCGCAGCAGAGACCAAAGAGAGGTGAGGGGACTTCTCTGCCAGCACAGAATTCAACACAGCTACTCTGGAGTTCTTACAGCATTAGGACAGCAAATACTTTGGGGCAAGAGCAGAAAGTGCTCCTGGTGCTAGCTATGCAGATGATGGTTAGGGTAAGCCAAGAAACTAGGATCAAGATATGAGCAGATGTAGAAGAGAAGCTTTGGGGGATCCTGGGGACAAAAATCTCTCTTGCGTTTCCATCTTCATCTCTCTATATTACCACTGCTGTCACTAGGACAGTATTGTGGAGATCTTAGCATTTTGGGATATTAACTATCTGTTATGGATGATCAATTAATTAAAAAAAATGTCCACAGGGTGTGTCAAAAAAGTCAAGATGGTAGCCATGACAGTTGAGTAGAAGTTCTGCCTGTTTTTTATATAAAACGAAGATAAAATAGGAGGAGGAAAGAATATGTAAGTCTTCCGCCTTGAGTTACTTATAAAGTAGTAAAGGCAGGATAAAAATTTAATCAATCAACCACAGATAAAAAACTTGAATCACCCCCTGGGCTTTTCTGATGATTCCTTGCAGGCACCCTGAAATATTCCAGATCAGAGAAGGCTGAAATATTTATTAAACTACACAACTGATTAGATTAGTTTAGGACCAAGGGTCTTATTTAACATCTTGGCAGTAAAATTTCAGAATCATGTGGATTTGGACACTTGTCTTTCTTTTTGGCTGCAGGGAGAACCGTGTAGGTGGCACTCTGAAAGAAGGAGGGGGCCTGCCAGGAGACAGGCACATGATCCCCAGCTCTGAGGACGAAAGCTCCCCCACTGACAGTCCTTCATTGCTCTATCCAGCCTTACAGCTTTCAGTTCCTGAGGGATCCTCCCTTCACAATGCCCAACAGGTGGATTACCTGCAGCACCAGCCCCTCCACAATGGTCTGCTGGGATCCCTCACATCCACTCTCGTAAATCTGGGGTCTTAAAACAATACAATAAGACATAGCCCCATTTTCAGTGGGTTGCTTCTTTGTTCTAGTCCCTCCCTGTGTAAATATTCCTGTTTCCAACCAAAACAATCACATCATGTCTCTTTGCACAGGGAAACCTCTATAATCATATCAAATCATCACTTTTGAGACTGAGCAAAAAGCAACAACCTTCCACGTGGGTGGAAAATGGCATGTGTTTTTCTAATTGTGAGAAAGGCAGAAGCCGTCAGTATATGAAATTTCTTCTTTCTGCACATTCCATCAATTGCCAGAATTCTTGATTTCTCTACCCTTTGCATCCTAGAAAGCAGCAGGAAAATCATTTAGCTGCAAGACAAGGGTAGTTATCTCCACATAGCTCCAAACCAAAGGGAAGCAGCAGACTAAAAGCACAGAATCACAGAGTTATTAAGAGTTTAAGGTTAGAATCAGTGTCTGCAGCAGGAATACCTGTTTAAAGTACAAAGCATCCAATTAAGGTTAATTAGGATTTAGGCCTGGACAGCTGAGGACATACTAACACTTATCCACTAGAGAGAACAAATGCAATTTGCTTATCTTGCCATAGTGCGAAGAACCTTAATGATTTGGACAGAGAACTACAGTGAAGTATTTGAGGGATTTTTGAATGGAACTGGAAAAAAAGAGAGAGATGGAAACAGCCTTCTATTTATCCTTTGCTAATGGCTTCTTTTCCAGAAAGATTCAGCAGGAAGAATTAATAGGGTTGGGAGATGTACCTGAAATATACCTCTTGAAAGGTATGGGATGGGCATTAAGGCCTATTTTGACTGGTTGTTTGTATAGAATCTAATGGTATACAAGTAGTCCATCAAAGCCAAATCACGTTTTTCTGCAAATTTTTTAATAAATTGAAAAAAAATATCTAGGGCCAGATAATTCTTGGTTTGTGTCCAAGTAAAATAACTATTACCCATTTGCTTTTTTCTGCAGAAATGGTTGTTAAGTCAAGGACTACCTGTTATGGCATGGTTAGGAGTTGTCCACATGACATGGAGTTATCAAAATATGTATTTACTTTAGGGTTGTCTTTCACTGAACTCAGCTCAGAGAAGAGACACAGAGGCACCAAAACAGTTAATTTTACTGCCATATTTTATTTTAATTATAAATAGAGTTGAGGGGGCAAACTACCCAATAAATATATAAATAGGTAAAAACAACAGTGGAAAAAATCAATTGGCGCCTATAACAGAATTTCAAACACAATATGTCAATGGAGGAGACAATCCAAAAAGTGAATAAAGGAAGGATGACTCAGTGTTCCATCAAACAAAATAGAAACCAGCCAGAAATATAAGAGCCTGATTTATGCTCTTCACGAAGACAAAATTATTCCTTCTCAATCCTCCTTAGTTCAGAACCAGTTTTGTCTCATTAAAACTTCCTAACTCTCCTTGAACAAAAGCAAATCTATAGAATTTTTCCTTCCTCGGGATTTTGAGGTATTGGCCCACATATGAGGGTCAGTGAGAATGCAACACGATGCAGAGCAAACTCTGAAATGGATTTGCTTCCATTAAAAAGTTTTAAAAGCCTAGAAACAAGAATGAAGCCTCAAACTTGCTGTGGAGCAAGTGAGTCTATATGGACTTCAAAAACTGCATTTTGTGACTTAATTTTGTGTCACATTTTGTGACCTTGACTTAATATCTCTTGGAACTAAGCCACTGGCAACTAAACTGATGGGGCTGCATATACTAATATCTGCTCCCTGCACCAATCTGTGGAAGGGAGAAAAGAGATAAAAGCTTAGACAATAAATATAAATTTTAGAATATTTTTAGCAAAGTTTCCAGTCCATTAGAATTTTTAAAATTAGATCATTTAATTTCAAATGCATTTGTGCTTTTAAATCAAGTATAAACATTAATATAAAATCTCAAATTTTCATTCTCTTAAATAGACCAGCATGGTCTCATCACCTAGAGTTATGGATTCCCTTTCAGCTTGTTGATAACTGCTTTGTTGATAACTGCTTTGTTCAAGACTGCCAAAGATCAGCTTTGGGCCACAGGTAGAACAGCATACATAATAGTGACTGAAACACCTGGAAGTCTTGAAAAAACAATTCACCTAGGTTTTCATTCTGCTCAGGAAGCAACTTGGGAAATCTCAAAGCACAGCGACAGATAAAACTCTGGTGGCAGGATGTTATACAAGTGCTAAAAAGAAAAACAAATGGGATGAACTGATGTCTTGGGGGGAAACAAGGTGAATGGCCTCCTTCCTTACTGCTTCTCTATTGCTTTACATTCCTCCTGTTAATGAGGCCAGTTAACCTCCTATTGCTTGGCACATTGCTAGAAGTGTAGGAACCACACACTGTATCACAGGGCCATTGGTTGTGATGTTTCAATACCATCAACAGAGAGAGAGGTCCTGGCTCCACTGATGTGTTACCATCACAGTGGTGAATAATCATGGAATATAGCCTAATAAGGAGGCATTGCCCAGTGTCTGGGTGCTGGGAATTGATTTCTCAGCAAGTAGCAGATGGAAGGGTTTAGGTGGCTCTGGTTCCTCATCTCCACTGGAGAAGTCATCCCTCACAATTCGATTGTTGAGGCGGCTGAATCTCCGAGCTTTCATGCTGTGAGAAAGAGGGAAATGGCATAAAAATCAGTTGAAAACTTAAGAAGGTCTCTTATAAACTTGCTATATAAAGCAGACTACAATAGATTCTTATTTACTACAATAGGGGGTGCAATGGCCTAGTGGTTAAGGCACTGGGCTTGTCAGCCAGAAGCTCGGCAGCTTAGCAGTTTGAGACACAAGCACCATTGCGTAACAGGTGAGGTCCCATTACTTGCTCCAGCTCCTTCCAACTTAGCAGTTCAAAAGCATGTAAAAGTACAAATAAATAGGTACCACCTCAGTGGAAAGGTAATAGTGTCCATGCACCTCGACATCTAGTTATGCTGGCCAAATGACCACAGAAGTGTCTTTGGACAATTTCCTGGTTCTTTGGCTAGGAAATGGAGGTGAGCACTGCCCCTAGAGTCAGACATGACTGGCAGAGGAAACCTTTACCTTTTACAATAGACACTACAACCAACCAATCTAGCATGTGAAAAAAATTAGTAGATGATAAACAAAGTCTGTAAGACAAGAGTGCAGCTTGCCTGAAATGATAAAGGAAAGGCAAACATCTTGTTTGTTTACTGGATTGATAAGTCTTTTGTCAATCAGGTTTTAATCCAAACATGGCCCTCAGTGGACTTACTGATTTAAAACATCATACATAGGAAAACAAAAGATTAGTCCTTGAAAAATAGCATTTATTAAAAGAAAATCAAAATATAAGAAGAATAAAGGATTGGTACAATGATTTGCCTAGGAGAAAGAAAGTGAAATTTTGTTTCATTACAAAAGTGCTCAAATCCTAGGTACATACATTCAGGTGACAAAATGAGAGATCCAAATTTGTCAAAAGAAGGGCACCAAAAGGATGTTTCCTTTCATGGTTAGGTTTGAAAGAACTTAAAAAAGTCATTATCAGGTGAGTTCCCATCAGTCTGAGATATAGAAATATACACTGCAAGTGGCCTTATACTTATTTGATTGTCTATCTCAGTATACTGACTAAAAGTGTCTAGTTTTATAAACCAAATGCCAAGAAC
This sequence comes from Acrochordus granulatus, assembly GCA_032468055.1. NCBI lineage: Eukaryota > Metazoa > Chordata > Lepidosauria > Squamata > Acrochordidae > Acrochordus > Acrochordus granulatus. The sequence goes on along the minus strand of JANHZU010005688.1, from coordinate 75,316 downwards.
TAAGACTGGGATCTTCTATCCATTTCCTTCATTGCTAGAATGATCTATAACATAACCCACTGATTCTCCAAAGAACCACCTGATTTCATTATCTTTTGTTGCCAAATCAAACATACCAATATGGCTTCCGCTCTTGCTTTGTCATCATGCGCCACAGCTGGGCCAGTTCCCTTGTAGCAGCAGTGGAAGCCATGCCTGGGCAAGTGCTACACAGAGAAAACATTTATTTGATCAAACTCAGGAGAAGCAGGCAGCCAAGATATTGTCAACATCCCTAAATCCCTCAAAGACTTCAAGAATACAGTGTTTTAAACATTACCCAGACCAGTTTTTTTCCTCCAATGAGATTAAAGATAAAAAAACACAGAAAAAAATCTGTATAAAATCTAACATCCTGGACACATACTGTATATCCTGTCTACATCCTTTTCATTTATTTTATTTATTCATCATATTTTTAAACCTGTTTTTATATGCAAATGAATCTACAGTGTTATAAAAAGCACGACTTAGAGAAATACTGGATTGCCCCCCTAGACCTGCAACTGCCCAGAGATAGTGCTTGTAGTCTTCAGATAAAATTTGTGCAGTTACTGCTTTTTGATCCTTGGCTACAAATCTGTTCTTTAAATCCCATAATTACAAACAGGCCAACATATTCTGCAACTAGTTTCTTGGTGTTTAACTGACTTGATAAGTGTATTATGTGAACACAACTTGCAACTCTTTTTCTGTATATTTATTATACATAATTGCTTTACTGCTGAAATATCTGGTTTTTGAGCACATTTGCTGAATTTGTCTATCTCTGTAATGTTCTTCTCCAAATGCTTCCTGATGCCAATATAGTAGTTAAGAGACTTCAAATTTATATCAGCCTTGAATTTAGAGCTCTCTAGTTAAATCTCTGCACAGCAAAGAGCTCACCTTGAGCCTTAAGTAAATTCCATTTCCACTCTACTAGAATAGGAAGTAGGAAAAATAATTTGTATTACATTACAGGCTTCTATAGAGGTGATAATATATATTAAAAAACTAAAAATGCTACACACCTGCTAATTGTAGGAAATACATTAATTAGATGGAGTTTAGTCTCCCTAAAAGAATTTGCTCTTCCAGTTCTCACCGGATGAAGTGCTTGCGGTTCAAGCGACAAAACATAATAAAGCCATTGACACATTTCTTCTTCAGCTGTAGAGGAGATGAACTGCTACGTTTCTCACAGGCTACTGGTCGGCGCCTTGGTCTCCTACCCCCTTTCTTCTTCTGATAGGGTCCTTGAGAGGCCTTTGCTCTCTTGCAAGGAGTCCAGGTGCTATCACTGTTCTCATCACTGGAGGATATGGGAAATTCTGATCTAATGAGACGAGTCTCCTGAAATGGTCAGGTGGATTCAATGCAAAAAAAAGGCATGTGAAATTGTAATTGATGTCAAATGATTGGGTAAGAAAGGTAATGAAGTAGAACTTGCTCTAGTATGAATATAACTTCAATCACTTTACCCTAGTTAAATTACAGATACAATAAGACAATTGAAATAATTTAACTTCATGGAAAAATATTATATTGTACAAATGTAGAAATTAACTAAGATGATAACAATAGCTATGAAATAAGAAAATGTCTGCTTTTTGGGAGAATGTAAAAATGGGGTACAGTGGCGCGATATAAAAGAAAGCATATACACTAAGACTTTAAATCCTTCAATGAATAAGGGGAGAGGGACAAGATTCCAACTGCTCCCCCATTTACCACTCCATTTGGCACATATGCAAAACCGACCTTTGACTAGAGGAGAGGTGATTAAACTGAAACCTTGAGACCTCTCTCTTTATTGCCAATGTTCCTTCTTTTCAGCCTGTGACATGAGAACCAGGGTATTGGGTTTCACAGTTTCCTGCACCCACTTTTGAGAAATATGTTTGTATATTCCATATCATTTTTCTTTTTCTTTTATATGAGAGTGAAGAAGACTCCTGGATTGGAGTTGAAATGTTTCTCTGTAACATTGAAAAATAAAAAGTCCAGTTGCCTTTTTAAAATTTGGTGTGCAAGGGTTTTTTTGCAATTTTGCTACAAGACATGAGCTGGATTAATGAGAATATACATAGACACAAAGAATGAGTGAAGTTCAAATATTTGGGGTACATAATGTAAAGGCAGGAATCACTAGAAAAGACATTAATGCTTGAAGGAGTTGACCACAGTAGAAAAAGGGACTGACAAAGGACAAGGTGGTTAGACAATTTGGCTGAAGACATACTGTCTTCATACCTTACAAGAACTCAAAGAGACAGTTACTGACAGACATTCCTGGCAAAGCTGTATCCTTGGTAAAGCCGATCATGAAGAGGCAAAAATGACTAAATGACTAAACAGTGACAACATTTATTTATCCTAACTATTAATATTCAGGCTCATGATGCTGCCTTTGATCCTGGAAGAAATAATACAGCTATGGATAAATTCTCAGTTAATTTCTTTCTGTTTCAAAGCCATGGCAATACAGGTGACAGCAATACATCTTGGACAGAAAAATATACAGTTTATATATAAGAATAGCCTTTAATAAGGTCATTAGAAGATTCCACGATCTGATTTCTCTGGCTCACAAATTACCAGTTCCAGTTCCATTCCCCACAATTCATTTCGCACCTCTTGGAATTGTTTGCTCTGTGAAGATTCTATTTCATTCACTCTTGATATGGGGCTGGACTCAATTTTACCTCCTTCACTATAGGAAAGGTAACAGTGATCCAGTGTGAATGCTGACTGCGAGAGATGAAGGAAGAAATCAGAGAGGGATAACACTGTAAATGGAATTAATAAAAACAGGTGCAGGAAGGAAGAACATAAAATAATATTAGGCTTCAAATATAAGATTTTATATGAATGTATATAATAGTCACCAACACAGAAAAAGTTCCATTTAATCTTATTTTTTTATCATTTAAACTGAAGTTACTGTTGGATCAGTTTAGCTATACATGATTTGCAAGTTATTATAAACTCTGACTGTATCTTAATCTCAAAAGAGTTGCTCATTGAAACAGGGCTATTAGAATAAAAATAAACAAGTATGCAGTTGGGCACATGGTCAGACCACTGAAGAAACTGTATTTTGACCAAGATATATACTTACCTCAGACCTCAAGGCAGCATATAGTTCCCACAGACACTCTAAAAGTTTTTACTGAAATGCCATACTAACTATATTTAATTTTTATTTTCTAGAATAATTTTCTCCCATGTCTCCCCATTTCTTTACCCTGCTGAGTGTATGCCTCTGGCATACAACCTAGATGCCAAATATAGCCCTTAGCCTAAAAAGAAACCTGCATATTCCACATATAATCCACTGGCATTTACTGTAACTGACCAAGGCTCTCCAGGGTCCTCAGATAGTCACCCTAGCTATCCTATATTGTAGCTGAAGATTACAAGGACATTATATGATCTTCTTATGAAAAACATCTGTTCCACCATTAAACTATTCTTGCCTTCCCAATCTGCGTTTCAGGCAGATACATATATAAGTATATAAAATCTTTCACTGGGCAATTATACAATATATGAAGCTAGTCTTAATCCAAGTATGTCAACTGTCTCCACTATAAAATATCCCATGTAAGCTAACAATAGGAAACTGTGTTGTACAGTTATTCATTAACATTCACAAGTCAACAATTGATATTGCAATTATTTACAATGGGCAAGAGTGTGAGAACCACCTCAGGTGAAGAGAAGTAAAAGGGCAGAAAACAGAAGAGGCTCCTTCTTCAATCTGTTGCTATTAGTACCTGGAACAACACTACTGAGAGCAGGTTGGGTAGTAGTTAAGGTGTTAGACTAGGACCTGGGAATCCCTGGTTGAAGTTCAGTCTCAGCTACAGAGGTTCATTACATGACTTTGGGCCAGCCACACACTCTCAACTCAATCTACTTCACAGGTTATTGTGGTGGGGACAAGGAGGAGGAGGGGAGACTATGTACACCACCTGTAACCCTTCTCTGAAAGAGAGGATATAAATCTAACAAATAAATAAATAACACATATACCTGGAACTACACATCATGTTGCATGATAGAATTGGTAGTTCCATGCTTCTGGAAACCCTAGGTTAGGAAAAGCTGGAATTCAGAGTCTGCAAGCTGACTATATCTGAAATAGATGAATAAAAGACGAAGGAAGAAATAATATATGAAGCTGAGTAGCAAAGTCCTTACCTTTTTTAAGAATATTCCAGAAGGGATCTGAGAAAAACTGCTGGACTGAGGAGACAAATACACATCTTCAAATAATACTGCAAAGAAACAAAATGTTCTTTGAAAGATCTTTCAAAGCTCATCTGCTTCCCTTCATCACACTTCAAGAGAAAGCTCAAGGGAAGCAACTTTTGTAATTTGCTCTTTGTTTCTCTCTTTTTATCTTATTCAAATGTCATATTGACTGGACATATGTCAATTAAGATTCTCAGTCAGCCAGGTAGAATTGTCTGAAGGTTGAGTCATGGCAACTGGACTTCCATTTTTTTTTTATTTGAGATGTTTCGCTATTTATCCAAGCAGCTTCTTCAGTTTGACAAAACGTTGGTTAGGGGACTCTGTATATGTCTTCCAGAGCAACTAATTTCTCACTTAACTTGATTAGGCTTGTTGGATGGCAATAGGAGATATGAATAGGTAGAGAATCTTTGGGATGTAGATGTTTGACTCATAAATCTTTTATGCATCCTCAAGTGAGTCGTTTAGTGTGACTTTTGAAGTGGTCTTAATCTTCCTGGGGACTAATGAAAGAGCAGCATGAAAAATGGGGGACAAATTGTGTTTGAGGACTCCACTTCTATTAAGGGAAGGATTTTCCACTTCGGCATAGATGGAGAAGCTAAAGCAGATATTTGGAAAACACCACATACAGTGATGCAGTGAGGAGTGCTCAGACCTCTACGCTGGAGAAACCAAACAGCCTTTACACAAGAGGATGACCTAGCAAAGGAGAAGCAACATCACAGATCAGAATTAACAGTTTACCTTCATCTAAAAGAAGAAGGATACTCATTTGAGGACAATAATGTTCACCTTTTGGATAGAGAGATGATTTGAGAGAGGAATGAAGGAATCCCTCTATACCAAAGTGGAAAATCCTTCCCTTGATAGACACAACTTGTCCTTCATTTTTCATGCTGCTCTTTCATTAATCCCCAGGAAGATTAAGACCACTCCCCACCAGGGAGGTCACACTTAATAACCCACTTGGGGATAAGTAAGAGATTTAGGAGTTGAATATCTACATCCCAAAGACTCTCTACCTAGTTACATCTCCTATTGTCCATCTAACAAGCCTAATCAGGTTAAGGGAGAAATGCAGCTCCCCTCAAAGACATATACGGGGTCCCCTAACCAACTTTTTTCTCAGACTGAAGAAGCTGCTTGGATAAGCACTGAAACATCTTGAACTGAAAAGAATAGAAATCCAGTTGCCATGACTCAACCTCCAAACACATCCTTTAGGATCATACTGCAGCTTTGCAGATATTTGCTTCCAGTGAGTCACCATCATAAGACCTTGGGGTGCCCAGGGTTCAGTTCCCACATAGGTTGCTCTCTATAATAGACCAATAAAGTTGGCAGTTATAAAATATTACACTTCCAGAGAAACCTTTCTAAATCAATTTGTTCTGCCCATATTTAAAGAGGAGAATGAATCAATTCAGGAAGAAAGGGGCTTGTGGCTATAACCCATCTCTTTTGCTAAGAAACATTAGAAGCTTTTGAAAAAGGCTGCCTATAAAACTGATCTCACACATGGTCAGGAAGCTTCTAAGGATTCCCTCCCTCCTTTCTGCCAATTCACCTGGAGAAAGTTCCTCCTGAACACCTTGGAGAATGTGTGTGGGGAGGAGCCGAGCAGGAGAGGAGAAAAGCGAAGGACTCAGCCCCAAATCAGAACAACTGTTGCCTTGGGTTCCAATGCCAGGGGAACACAGCTGCATACTTCCTGCTAGAATATCAAATGAATCAAATTTACAGGATATTATTTATTTCAACATACTCATTTTTAGAAAAAGTTGAAAGTAATAAGGAACAACCCCATTAGCAGCACCTATACCCCTCAAAAGTATTTAGGCAGCAAGCCTCCTAACCATTGAAACATACAAAATTTCACAGAGTTTCATTCCTACGAAATGTGTTAGCTTGATCTCCACCAACCCTTCAGCAGTGTCTTTTCTTGAGCTTTTCTGCATATTTGGGGGAAACAACTTACTATTGGAGAGCCCCAAAGGTGACTGGACAGAGAGCCAAGGACTGGCTTTGGATCCTTCCTCCTCTTCTTCTTCGCAAGAGGAATGATACTGCACCAGCTCCTGCCTAAAAACAACTGAGATGGTCATCAAGACAGTGAAGGGACAATAGGATGTTATGCAAGATGTACAAGAAGACAGCAAGAAAAGGAATCACTACAGGTTATTTTTTTGTTTTAGGGGAACAAAATATAATACTAACCTTGTAACATTATTGGCTACTTTTGGTTTATACAGGCTCCATCTGAATGCCACCCTCAAAGCTCTTTCAGTGAACTCACACTGCTTTTCTCCCCAATCCTATATTCCCCTCAAACCACTGTTATAAAGTGAACTTTATCTCTCTCGAATACAGACAGACAAAGAGGTCTAACTTGTATTAATCTTATCTGATAACACTTGTGAAACAGCTAAGACAGCCAAATGTAAGCCAGCAACTAAGGTCTAAAAGACCTGTGTTTCATTTTCTCAGGGAGATGCCACGCTTGTCTGTTATAAAAAGCTATAAACGTTTAAAAAATTGTTTAATACAAACATACAGCCATTTAGGAATTCAGTTTTACAAAATATTAGAAATCAACACTCAGTTCCTACCTCACCAGTGTATGGCCAGACCCCCCACTACAGTGATGCAGCTTATTGGGAGCCACGTGTGCTGTACACATAGAAAATGCATTATGATCCTTACATTCCTGGTCACCACAAAAATTCCAACCTGTTAATAACAATTATAAGGACAGAGGAAAAAAAATTGTGAAAGTCAATTTCTGAGTTATGAAAAGCAAGTTTTATTATAAATGAAATAGGAATAGAATATCTGTGACAATTTTTTCCTCATGTTAAGAAGTCCTTTCTAAAAATTGATAAATGCCAAACTTGAATCAGGAAGGAAGGAAGGAAGGAAGGAAGGAATTACATGAGATGCTTTTATATGCATGCATGAGTTAATATTTAATATAGATGAAGCAATAAATCTGGAAAATAAGAAATGTATTCAGGGTGGATTTTTTTTAACAGACTCTTAAAACTAGTGGATTTAACAGAGTCCTGAAAAGATGCTGATGATGATTGCATGCCATGGATTTAATGAGAACATTTATTTCAAGTAAACAAACATATTTACATCTTAATAACAAGTTCTGTCTAAAATACTTTGGGGGAGGGAGGTTCCCTATTAAAATTATTTATTGAAAAGTGGCAGAATATTTTTTTCCCACCAAGTACATAATTATTTGGAATTCACCATCGTTACAACCAGACAATAGTGACCTATATAAACATATGGAAAGAATATACTCATTGCCTGTTAGCAATTAGAGTGAAGCAACTTGTTCAGAGACACATCGCAGCATAGAGCATTGAATGTTAAAGGTTAACATCCAAAGGCTGATTATTGACTATTTTAGGAAATAGAATGCTGAACTAAGCAATTGTTGTTCTTATACCACAGAATTCCTTATGTTCAGGCACCAACAGAGATACATATTTTTCTTCCTTTGATGGAAACAGGATCTCATGAACTTTTCCCATATTTCAAGTTATGTTATCTGACACAAACAGCTATTTATTTTCCATTCTTTTTTTAAGAAAGCAACAAAAAAATTACACCTGCAGGATCAAATGGGGCTCCAACTTTGGTGATATCCCGAAGATTAGTGTTTGCAGGCTGATTAGACTCTGGTAATGAGACTCTAAAACTGGGATAGGAAGTTGATTGCTTCTGGAAGGATGAAAGAATAGAAGACACGTCTCCCACATCAGGCAGGCTGTCCTCCTCTGGGTGTGGGACTGTATGGGAAGAGTCCTTTCCTGTTTCCAGAACAAGGCACTTGCACGCTTTCTTGCTCACACCACGCTTATCTACAAAACCAAATGATAAAAGCATGTGTGAGGAGAAGAATCTCAGGACTGATAGTATCTACCTCATTACAGCAAGAGCCTTGAGACAATGTGGCACCAGAATATAAGAAAATTCTGCACTAAGTTTATCCATTTGCTATGCCAATTTCTTTAGTTCATCAGCTTCCATATCTCTTATTTTCCTTTTCAACTTTCCCAGGAATGCAAATACCCACTTACAACTTGTTTCTTGGCTGAGCCATGCAACTACTGTACAGCATCTTCTCTCCATCAAAAAGCACCAAGTGTATTGTGCCACATCCACTACCTCTTCTGCCTTGTCCTCCACCCAAGATCCAAGTAGAGGAGAAGGAAGTGTTTGTTTTCAATGGATGTAAGGCATGGGCTGTAACATACAGTAAGGAAAGGGCTTATCAGGCAGAGGAAGGAATAAAAACCTACAAAGCAAAACACACAGAAGCATCAACTGTAAAACCCAAAGCTTGTGGAATACTTCCCAAACCTGATTTGCGGGTCCGTCTCCTCTTTCTGGGTTTCTTGTAGACACCCAGGGCTTTGGGATTTTTTGCCCGTGGAGTGACTTCTCTGCGCTCTTTCTTCAGGGTAGATATCACCACTCGCTGAGATCCATCTGTTTCTACAAAAGAGAAAATAGAGCCATCGTTTTTGCTCTAGTATATCCTCTGCATTGTCTGCCACCCCCCAACACATCTTAATTCTGGTATATTTCTTATCCCTCAGCTTCTCCTATTTTCATTTATCATTCCTCTGATATATTTTGCAGAGTAAAAGTTTATTCTGCAATCTATAACTATACATATTTTCCCCTTTTTTAAACTAATTCCAGTAAAAACTCAAATCAACCTGCTCTTATTTCCTAAATTGATTTGATGCCTCTATCTTCACTCCCCTTTCCTCTTGGCTCTCATCACTCAGATTCTACATCTGAAGGAAAAATTGTGACCTTTATTTTTGTTGTATATATAGTGATTAATTAAGAATTGCTCTGGAGATAATTATAATAATCTGAACATCAATTAAAATATAATTTTGCATATAAACACTCTGCAAGTCTATTTATTATTTTCATTACACACTTCCAACCTAAAAGATGTCCTTCCTTAATGGAAAAAAAATTGTGGAGAGGAGAACACAGAACACTAACAATGCTGTTTTATAGCTGATTGGCAAATAAATGTATTAAAATGTTACTTCACAAAAAGTACTTACTATGCACATCTCTTATATGTTGAGGGATATCTCATTATGGACAAGTTTGTAAAGATTTTTGCCTAGTCACCAGATGGCAATTTTTACTTGCTTTTGTTTTGGCTCCATGGGGCTCACACTGCTTAAGTTATGCCTCTGCTCTGGCATTACCTTACCTTTTTGCTCCACACCATGACCTTGGAGCAGTGATCTGGCTCTATCAATGCTTGCCTGCAGATGTTCAATGTAGCGGAGGACCCGGAGCAGGATTTCTTTCTGTTTAAATATTAAAATGCAAGACTAAAGAAAAGAAACAAGAAAAGGAGCATTGCTATTTTTATTAATTACAGTTTGGAATCAAAACACACATTACATTTATTGAGCAACCAGGACCAATTTAAGCTGCTTAGGTCCAAAATTACAGAATGGTTCTTGAATGTTTATGATAAATTCTATGATTACAATACCTTTGTTAACCGCTTACAACTAGTCTGCAATGGTATGGGCAACATCTGAGCCAATTCTTTAAGTGTATTGGTGTAGTTATTGCGTTTTCTTCTGTTAAAAATAAAGAGAAGGAATGTTAGATATTTCTTACAAATTTACACATAAGATACTTGCTACTTTTATTCTCCAGAAGTAATAGACACTTGTATTCTCATTGTCCAAGTACAAAATTTAGCATCCTAAATAATCTAACACTATCCTTTAGATATTATTAAGGCAATTGCCAAATATCAATATTTAATCCAATATTATTACTGGAAGGATTTTCAGTGCCTTCCACTTCATTCTGTTCAATGGAACAACCTCAGGTATATATACTGTATCATATGTGTAGTAATATTTATAAGATTGAAATTTAAAACTTTAAAGCTTTAAACAACCTTTGCTTAATCTTATAGTTATTATTATATCATCATTGAAGATGTTGGATTTCAGGTTATGTGCTTTCTTTCCTTACCTGTCATCACAATTCTGTTTGAAATTTTTGCTGTTTGCTTGCAATTCCTCAGAGCAAACCCGCCCTATTTGGTCCCACATCTGCAACAGAGAGAAATGAAGATAATTTTCTTAATCATGAATCCAACAAAAAAAGAGTGTTGAGGAGAATGAAAAGTGTGTGAGAGGAAATCTAATAAGACAATGTTTTTCATCCTTGGCAATGTTAAGATGCATGGACTTCAATTCCCAAAATTCTCCAATTAGCATGCTTGCCAAGATTGAAAAACAAAGTTATAGCAGAAAGAGAAAAGGTGCATACAGTAGGAGACAGGAATTTCTCAGAGAGAAAAATCTAAAACAGTATGGTATGATCCCGTTTGGAAATGAATGGAATAGAATGCTCTGTTTTCTTCCATTAGCTGAATGGGAATCAGGCCTACAAAATCATAAGCCAAGCAATTACTATATGTGTGCAGGGGTCTCGAGACTACAACATCAGCTGTCAAATTCATTCCAGACACTAATAAATGCTGCACTCCAAAGAGATCAGAAGTGTTATAGATTTGTTTCAAAATAGGATTTGGTCAAAGCACCAAAGAGAGCAACTCTCAAGAAAGATGAAAAAAACTATTGCAATTATTCTGTTGAGGGATCCCAGGGAAACAAACATTGTAATTTATTATAGGAGAAATAAAATGATAATTGAGAAAGGCAAGTAAATGGGAATCTTGCACTGACTGGAGAGAACAGTGGACAGGAAAATCAGTCAATGGGGAGAAAACAAAACTATAGTAAAAGAACAGTGAATGGAGGGATTCAAAATGGCAGTGAAGCATTTTAAAAGAGAATTTTCCAGAAAGAACAAACAAAAAAATATATGAACTATTAAGGAGAGAGAGTGTGAGTCTTTTGGGGTGGAGGTACCCAATAATAATCAAGTGGTGGTGATGACGAGATCATCCAAAAGCTAAACTTTGGTTAACTTTCTTAGACATTACAAATAGAAGGCCAGAAAGGTGGTGGTAGGGGAAAAGTGACTTTTGGGTACCCATAAAAATCCTTGTTTTTTTGAGGGAACCCAGAACCCTCCAGAAGTCCTGAGGGATGAAGACTATTTTTTGGGGGGGATACTTCAGAAAAATAACTTATTTTCCCCCCAGGGAGGGAGGAAAGGGAAGCATGAATACAGTAATCCAGATCCTGAAAATTTGTCATTTTCATCTGATTTCTCTGGAAGGCTCGTCTTGGGGACAGCAAAAGAAAATGGTGGGGAAGGCAGGGTGATGGTGGTGAT
>JANHZU010005688.1:0-26868 GCA_032468055.1 Acrochordus granulatus | reverse complement strand
AGCCAGCCAGCCAGTTCTGGTGACCCTGTGGTCAGACTGGCTAGCGGCCATGCCTCTTTAGTGACCCCTTTGCTTGGGCGCCGTTTGGGAGACGGAGGAGATACCGCTGTGCCTTGTGGCCAACTGTTGCCTACTCTCTGCAAAGCAGAGCTCTGGGATGATGGGCAGGGTGCCAGGGCACAGAAACGGAACAGCCTGTACCCTGAAGAGGACCGAACAGGGAGGGATGGTAGAAAAAAAGCTGTGGGAGGATCAGGAAGTGCAAAGTCCAGCTTTGTCGGCTCAGGGAGCGAAAGGGAAGTCAGACATCGGCGATGTGGTGGCGCTGGAAGCGGCCAAGGGACAGGAGATGGTGCAGGTAAGGAGCCCCTGGGGCTTGGGCGCAGCCCCTGGGGCAGGGCCTTCAGGAACCAGGCATGGCAAGCTCCCACGCTCCCCAGCTTGTGCTGTGTCCGTGGTGTGAGGAACCATCCCTTAAGGAGCCCTCTCAGGTCACCAGCAGACGTCCTCGGGGCTTCCCAGCAGTGGGTGGGGTCTCCTGAGGAGATGCGAAGTCGGCGGGCTTCCAGAGGATTCTGGGGCAATTCCAGGGCAAGGGACTCCAGTGCACCCAACTACCTGGTTGGAAGCATGCCCCAAAGCGAAGAAACCCTGAATCTCACTGTTCCCACAGCTTGCGGGTGGTTCTGTTCAGGTCTCCGTCGGGTGGCGGGTCTGTGGAGCCAGCTGTGGTGAGCAGTGAGTGTTTTCATCGCCAGCAGCCCATTTCTGGAATTGGTGAGGTTTGAGGGATTTTGTCACTGACGGTTTTTTTTACAAACTCAGCATGGGTGGCTCGGGGGAGTCGACCCAGGATGCTTGGAGACCTTTCCAAAGTTTGGAAGGTAAAGAGGATATATTTGGGGCAAAGGGGAGCCCAAGAAACCTGAAAAACGGGGTACTTAGTACCCGCTGGGGCTGTGAAAAGAAGAGATACGGGTTCCAAAAAACAGCGGGATCAGGAGAAGGATGCTGGTGTGCTGGTGCTTTAGGTCCAGGGGCATGAAAAACGTTAGTTGTTGGAGAAGATTTGATGAAAGGTCAGTTTAATTTAACTTTAATGTTGATGGTAGACGAAGGGGAAGGGAGAACTGTTACAGAGGAGGCAATTACACAGCAGAAAGTTCCTGTTTTTCACCTGGGGGACGGCATCTGCCCTCCCATGGTTTTGCCGGCTCAGCTCTGCTTCCGCTTTGTCGTCCTTGGTTGCTTGGTCTCTTCTGGGAAACTCCAACCAGAGGACATGTTTGGGTCAGAAGAGAAACCGCTGTGAAGGGTTGCCTCTACCTTACCCAAGCGTGTGTTTTGGAACAAGTCGTGGTTGTGACGTTGGCCAAAATGGGGCGGGTTTATTTATCTGTGTGGGACATCTACGGGCCGCCTCAAACGGTCGGAACTCGCGGGCGGCTTATCAACGACGGCCATAAGAACAAAGAGACCCATAAGACCCAAAGCTCCGATAAACCAAAAACGGGCAGAAAGGGGCTGCGCAAGGCCAGAGGGAAGAGCCAAGTTTAAGGGCCTGCCGGGACGGGTTCGGAGCAGGCTTGCGGTGTGGACGTTTCCACACAGGAGCTTGCAGATATTTTCCCAAAGGGTGTCTTCCGAATGATTTGGACGACACCTCCCAGCAGGTTCAGCTGGGGGACAGGACTCGCAACAGATGTTTTGCTCTGGATTTGAGGCAGGAGGGTGTGTTGGGTGTGCGGAATGCAGTCTTTACATTTGCCATCACGCAGCCCGTCCCCGCATCTTGGGTGAATTGGTAGGCCGTCGTGTTAACTCGCATGCATCAGATGGGTTTGGGCACAGCAAGAGATGTGAGCTTGGATGCTGAGGTGTATTAGTCCAGGTTTGGGATTCAGCAGTTGTACGTGGCTGAGGACGGGGGCACATGTATCACTCAACCTCGGCTCTGTGACGAGGGTCTTGAGTGGAGGAAGCTATGCGCCTTGCGGTGGATCGGTAGAGTCTCTCTGTTGGGTTTGAGAGAGAAAATCACATGGGGGGACAGACTGGGAGAACCTGTTGAGCTTCAGAGTTCAGTGGCTGACCTTAAGAGACCTCAGCCCATTTTATAGCATGATTGTGAGGCTACAAATAAAATCACACCCTTCAAAGTTCCATTCTAGCAGGCTCTGTGGGGAATCACAAGTGAGATACCTGATGCTCTGGGTTGTGGGCGAGATTTTGGCAGTGTGTGTACATCTGCATGTTGGAGATAAAACTTGCTGCCCTAAACTGCATATTCAGGGGTGATCAAGGAGGATGGTATGTTTATGGGGTTGCCTTTCCTCATAACAGTCTCAGTGGTTAAGGTAGGAAGAGCGTGTGATACCCAGTTGGTTGAAATTGTCTGCAGTTTGCTCTGGGACCTTGTTCATTATTTTATTTCATTTCATTAAATTTCTACACAGCCCATCTTACCTAAGCGACTCTGGGCCGTTTGCATATGATCAGTTTTCTCCCTAATATTTTAGCTCTGCTTAAGGTGAACTTCCTTTCTGCAGTGATAGAGTCTTCCTTTTTTATGTTTTGCCTTCTCCATTCAACTGCATCAGTCCATTGGGAGAAAGGGTCAAGCATTAAGCCGAGCTAATCCTCCCCCCTTCTCAAAACAGGATTGGACTTGAAAAACCTTTTGGCCTAAACCTTTGTAGGATGCACCCACTTCAGTGAAACTATAGCCTCTTAAGGGGATCTCCTTTGGAGAGGCTATTTCAGAAAGCATCAACCAGCCGAGGAGAGGGCTTGATCTTCTCCACCTCTTGGACCTAGGGGGATTGGCATGTAACAGCAGCTTACGGCCTGATCCGTTGGATTCCATTGTTTTGACCAGGTGTGTCCAACCTTGAAAGGGGGTGCAAGCGGTTAGGACTGGAGGGTGGCAGATTGGCAGTTCAGGACCTGAGCGCTGCCGTGCACCAAGGTGAGCTCCCATTACTTGCCCCAGGTCCTGCCAACCTAGCAGTTCGAAAGCATGTAAAGTGCAAATAGATAGATAGGGATGTGGACTTCAACTCCCAGAATTCCCGACCCGGCCTAGAATTCTGGGAACTGAAGCCCACCCATCTTAAAGCTGCCAAGGTTGGACACGCCTGGTGTCACCCTATCGTTGTGTGGACGGCAGCTTCTTCCCTTCAGATACCGCGCTGCGATGTAATTTCGACAACGAGAGCAGCGGTTGGGACCAAGCTGGAGTTGCAGGGCATGCCGCCAGCACACGGAGTGCCCGTGGCAGGAGTAGACAAGTTCAAGGCTTGGCTTGACTGTGGTGGCCTCACACTAATGGCTTTCTCTCTCTCCTGCCTCCATACAAGGTCACTGTGAGGATAAAATGGCCACAGATGCTCTCTGGGCTCTTTAGAGAAAAGGATCTTGGCTGTATTTCGAGCCAATTTACTCAATTTTCTCCTCTCCCCCCCAGCTAAGCAGTACATTTGAAGTCCTGGCAACACATAATACATAAAGAAAGGGAATAAACAGAAAATGATGAGCTAACAGGACACCGTAAGCTACAAATGTTCCTTCCATACATCGAGTTTGAAGGGTTTACAGAAAAGATGACAATGTTTTTTTGCTGCTTCCGTTTTTCAGAAGGATAAAAGTGATCAGACCTGTTGATTGCTTCGTCTTTACTTAATCACTGCATGGTTATAAACCAGCAGGCTTCAAATCAGTGTTCTTCAAGCGTGGACATGCTGTCATGGGAATCCTGAGAACTGAAGTCCATGCATCTTAAAGTTGCCAAGCTTGAAAAACGCTGATTTAAAAAAGGTGTACGCAAAAGAAATGTCGGTTGTTCGTTGCCTGCCCGCTCAATATACAAGCCTAAATCTAAAAGCAGAACCCAGAAAGAGAACTTCAGAAAAAACCTAATATATAATGATTTATATGAGTATCCTGCTCTGCTTTTCAGTATTTTTTGTAGATGCAGTATGGGGGCAGAGAAAGAAAGAGAGAAAGTTTGAAAGGCTTGCTTGCTTGCTGATTTATTTATTTGATTTTTATCTTACCTTTATCACATTACAAGTAACGCAAAGCAGCAAACAGATAATACTCCTTCGTCCTCCTGTTTCGGACTGAGAGGGAGGAACTGGCACAGAGTCATCCAGTCGACTTTCACTCCTAAGGCCGCCTAACGCACCACCTCCTGGTTTCTAGATTGGTGCCTTCACCCCTAGAGCACCCTGGCTTTTGCCAAACTCATGGTCATCTAATGAACTTTCTGCCGAAGTGGAGGTTTCAACGCAGATCCCTCTGGCTCCAGTTGACGCGCTCCCTCATTACCATGCCACCGTTTCATTGTCCACTTCTCTTTTGCTCTGCAGGTCGACCACCGAAATCCGGAAGGAGAAATCCCGGGATGCAGCACGATGCCGACGCAGCAAGGAGACGGAGGTGTTCTACCAGCTGGCACACACCCTGCCCTTTGCTCGGGGGGTGAGCGCCCACTTGGACAAAGCCTCTATCATGCGGCTGACCATTAGTTACTTGAGGATGCACAAGCTGCTGAATTCTGGTAAGGGTCACCACATTCTCCTGGGAGAGGCCTTCAGCAAAGAGGACAGATCATTGAAGACTTGAGCAGTGCCCTGTCCTGCCCCCAACAGATGTTCTCCAGGTAGATTAGATATCGACCACAGGACCCTGACCCTAAGTAACAGAGCCTTGGGTGCCAAAAACTGTCACTACCCATCTCTTGACTTCAGCTTGCGGGCATTTTCACCTTTACTAGGAGTCACCTGATGATGCTAACACGCTGAGAGCTGCTGTACCATGTCAAATACATGCTTGGCCACTAAAAGTATCTGTATCTATATGTCCCCTTGGCCAACAGGATGGGAAGGAAATTGCTCTCCTGCAATGATATGAAGACGGCTTCCCCGCCCCCCCCAAAAAAAAACAAGCAGAGAGTTACAGGAGGAAGAGATTTAAAAAAAAGTGTCATTACTGGCACTGATGATATTATGTAGTTGGGTAATGAAACGTCTGCAAGATGACCACCAAGCTCAGACAGCACCAACGACTCCACCATACAACTTTTGCATTATACTGTTTGTAAGAAAGAGACAGGATCACACCATTGCAGCCCTACCGTGACTGTTTGACCGTCATCATCCCACCCCAGACTCCCCTGTCTTGTAACTTTGGGTACAAGACAGGAATACAAATACAAATAGGAAGGCCACTCTTACTCCAGCCTTGTCTTAAAACAGTTTTAAGAAAACTCTCTTTAACCAGGAGAATGGCGAGATCAAGTGCAAGCTGAGGAACAGGTGGACGCTTACTATCTGAAGGCCTTGGATGGTTTCCTGATGGTCCTGACCGAGGAAGGGGACATGATCTACCTCTCTGAGAACGTCAACAAGCACCTGGGTCTTAGTCAGGTGAGATCTGAAACAGAGCCAGCCAAAGGCAGGAGGATCGTGCACAGGTGGGAAGCGGGCGGTTCAGCCAGAGATCGACATTCTCGGGAATGGTGTGCCCGGGAAGCATTTTTGAAAAAATTAAGACGGCGCACCTCTGTCAGTCTTAGGGAGCAGTTCTGATGTTGGGGATAACATCCACATTCCTCTCCCACCCCTGCAGGCTGATTTTTGAATGAATCTTTTTGTTGTTCAGGTTTAGCTGCAACTTCATCTTTTAAACCATTTTTGGCAGCCGGAGTAGGGTGGGGAGATAAGGAGGACATTTTAAACATTCCACATCGTACTTTCAGAAGAACTGAATTCTCCTTTTTGCTGAAGTCTAGCTCAGAGGAGCTGTTTTTGCTCCAAGCGCTCTGGGCTTTTTGCAGAATTCCCTGGTTTTTTTCTTCTTGTTGTGTAAATGAATTCCTGATGTTGCTGGATGAATGAAGGTTTTTTCCGGAATCATCAGTGCCCAAGACGCTGCTCTTTCATGCCGTACAATGGCCCCACTCCCTCATTTGTACCAAAGCAAACTGTCCCGAGCACTTCGTCTCCACCCTGGTAACCTTCTGCTGGGTTAGAGAAGAGGTGTCTCACCCGGGGGCCAAAATGCCTTGAAAATGTGCTCTTCCCAATCTGGGGTCCGACCTCAACTTCTGCAGGGCATGCAGGGGAGGGGGGAAGAGGGCTTTCTGGTCAGCTGGCTCCAAGAAATCCTGCCCATCGGTTGGCGCCTGGCAGATGTGCAGTCCCGGCCCACAGGCAAGCATACGGTGATGCATGCTGACGCGAGGCTCAGCCAGGCGGTGTGCGGCCTCGGTGCTCCCCTGGCTTCTCCCCTCCTCCTGCTTTCTGATGTTCTTCATATTTCTTCCGACTTCCTCCCACTAGCTGGAGCTCATTGGGCACAGCGTGTTCGATTTCATCCACCCCTGTGATCAGGAAGAGCTTCAAGACGTCCTCAGTCCGAGGCAGGGTGAGTCTCCACTTGCCACCTTGTGCAAACCAGGAATCAGAGCTTGCACAGAGTCCTCTGCGGCTCCTTCCTTTCCACCCCACCCCTGGATGGATGGATGCATTCTGCATGGGGGGGTGGCATTCAGAGTGTAGGTTTGTTTGTTTTTGTGCATTTATTAAATGTACGCACCGCCCGTCTCATTGCAAGTAACTCTTGTATGGGTTTTGTTTGCCTCTGGCAGCAGCTCCATCTCCTCCTCCTCCTCCTCCTCCTCCTCTTCTTTTCCTTCTCCTTTTCCTCATCTTTCTCCTCCTCCTTCTCTTCCTCCTCCTCCTTCTAATATTTCTCCTTCGCCTCTTCCTTCTTCTTTGCTTCTCATTCTCCTTCTCTTCTTTCTCCTTCTCCTCCTCCTCTTCTCTTTCTCCACCTTCTCATTCTTCCCTTCTTTCCTCTCCTCCTTCCCTCTTTGAAGCCTCCATAAATTATACCTGTGAAAGTTTGCAGTGCAGTTTGCCGTGTTTTGAAACAGAAATAAAAACCAAACAAAAGCGGAAGTTAAGCTTTCAATAATGTCCAGATACCTACTCTGCTTACACCTCTGATTCCCCCAAAGCCACATGCCATCCCATTCCCTTCCTGCTCTGCCCATGAAGTTCATGCTCCCCGTATCTTGTTCATCATCTGATCAGGTTTCTCCAAGAAGGCAGAAGTGAAGACCGAGCGCAATTTTTCACTGCGCATGAAGAGTACTCTCACCACCCGGGGACGCACCGTCAACCTCAAGTCTGCCACCTGGAAAGTAAGAGACGCCCGTGTGTTGGGGGGACAGGAGCAGATTTGGGGAGGGGTGGTTGAGTCCTCCAAGAAACAGGATTCCAGAGGAGAAGAGCATAGAAGGGGGCTTTTTGCAGTCGGGGCTGCACTTGATAACATGACTTTCCCAGGTTCTGAAAGAACCTCCTGAGAGGTCTGCAAAGAGGTCTGATATTTGGTGGGGTAGTAATGAGGCATGAAGACCTGCTAACTTCATCACCTGGTAGATTTTAGCATGCTTGCTTTGGCTTTTGTAAAAAGAAAAATGGTAAAACCACCTCATTGCTGAAGACTGATGATTTGGGTGGCAGCATCTTGGAGAACGGGGGCTTTTCAAATGCCGTGATGATGGAAAACAGACTGAGCCTGTTCCAAGGAGGCCCAGTCACATGAAAAGCAGGGCAGGGTATCCGATGCCAAGGGACAGCAGTTTTGGAAGGGTGGGCCCATCTCAGCGCCCTTAGAAGGAGCGTGCCAGAATAAATGGGCAGGGAAGCCGAGCCATTGCTTGCATCCATCAGTTGCACTTGGCTTCCTCCCTCTCTCCTTCTAGGTGCTGCACTGCTCTGGGCACATGCGCTCCTATGCGCCTTCCAAGCCGGCTGCAGGGAAAGAAGGGGAAGGTGGCTTTGTGGAGCCTCCGTTGCGGTGCCTGGTGCTCATCTGTGAGGCTATCCCCCACCCTGCCAACATTGAGACGCCCCTGGACAGTGGCACCTTCCTCAGCCGCCATACCATGGACATGAAGTTTACGTACTGTGACGACAGGTGAGCAGGAAATGTCAAGAACCACCTCTCCTCTTCAACCCTCCTGCTCTCCAGGGGGTTGGGAGACAGCAGCTGAAGGCAACAACTGCTGGGTTTTGTCCATGGATGATGGGTTCCTTGACTTTGGTTGTGACTTGGTGCCAAGCAGTTGTCGCCGTTT
Source organism: Acrochordus granulatus (assembly GCA_032468055.1). Lineage (NCBI taxonomy): Eukaryota > Metazoa > Chordata > Lepidosauria > Squamata > Acrochordidae > Acrochordus > Acrochordus granulatus. The sequence continues at coordinate 18,716 of JANHZU010005688.1, read as the reverse complement.
TGTCCAGGGTGAACGTGGCTGATGAGCAAACAAGGTTCACACCTAGAGAGAGGAGATCTCTCTCTCTCCACACACACTTGCTCCCCAGTCGGAACGTACTACATGAAGGAGGTGTAATTCGACTTTGGAGGGAGACACGTTGAGATACCCTACCAACCCGCCCTCTACATCCAGCGTTTTCCAGATGGGCTCGGACTCTCCTTCCCCAGCACTGTTGCGTTAGCCCCAGAAGGGTGTGCAGTGTGGGCTGCATGTGTGCTGCGTACCTTTTACATTCTAACGTGGTCCAAATGGGTGGGAGAGGAAACGCCGGACCTCCAAGTCGGCAGTCCCGAGGCAGCTTCCGCACCCCGGCATGTCTTTCCCCCACTGGGGTCTGTCTCAGCTACGTCCCCCAGCTGAAGGTGGCCCTCGCGGGAAGGAAGATCAGCAGATTAGCGTCCCATCGTTTTCCCGGAATGGAGGACACGTTGCGGAACGGGCTGTGGGATCTCCCCGCGGGCAGGGAGCGAGTCAAACCTTCATTTCACTCAAGCTGATTCAGAAGGGGGGCCTTGAGCCCATCCGGGGGGCTGCCACAAACTTCTCCAAATTCGCCTTTCCTGACCCAGCTCTCTCCTGGCGCATCAGACTACATCTCCCATCATATCCAGCTGGTTAACTGAGGATAATGGGAGGTTCCTTCGAGGGATGCAGAAGGTTGGGGGGAAAAGGCTCTTAAAAGTAGCCTTTTTGTGTCTTGGTTCTCCCAGATGAGAAAGTCCAGAAAGCTGGGTTCATCGAGGGCTGTGTCCACATAAGCAGCTAATCACCCATAAGCATCTACAGAGGAGGGTCAAAAAAGTCGAGATGGCTGCCAGGACTTCCCCCCCACCCCCCGCAATCGCAGGTGCCACTTTCACCTTTTGGAACCCTCCCAGGAGGAAACGACGCGCATAGTGGGCACTTCCCACAAATTTCCCGGCTCCCTGGGCCAGTCTAGCCTCACTCAGCCAGGGCATTTCCGACTTACTGTCCCACCTCTCCCCGCCAGGATTCTCGAGATGGCTGGCTACACCTCCGAAAGTTTGCTGGGCTGCTCCCTCTACGAGTACATCCATGCTCTGGACTCGGACTCCGTCAGCAAAAGCATCAACACCCGTACGTCCAGCCCGTTCTTCGCAGCCCCTAGTCTTCAGAGAGCGAGGTCCGGGCTGTGAAAGGGCCCCTCCCTGCAGCAGAAGTGAGAGTGAGAGCAGCGGGAAACGCCGAGTGCGGAGCCACATCGAGGGGATTGTCCTTCATTTGTTTAAAATTAAGTTTCTAGTCCCTCAGGGCTGAAGGAAGCTTGAGGACTGTCAGGGAGTGACTGCAGGAGGCCACTGACAGCAGAGGGTCCCAAACTGAAAGAAAGAGATAAGATGGGTGCTCCTTTAATTTATATAGTGAGTGGAATTGAGCCCGGAACTACAATCGTAAGTTGTGGTGGTTGTAAAGTGGGTCACCACATGACCACACCTGATTTTACAACATTTTTGTGATGGTTGTTAAGTGAACCTTGCAGTTGTTAAACAAAGCCATTATATATCCAATGGGCTTTTTTTTTTGCCGGAAACTGGAAGTAAACACTAGAAACCAGCAAAAATACCAACAGTCACGGTCACATGGCCGTGGGACATCGCAAACGGGCGTAACCGCAAATTGGTCACCACGTGTCCCAAATGCAATCATGTGACCGCAGGATTTGTGCGTGGCTATCAGAACTTTGAAACTGGGATGTAGGTAGCATTGGGGAGGTCCGTCACAACTTTGAATGGCTGCTAAGTGTCCGGTCGGTCATCAAGCAAGGACTGCCTGTACGTTTTGGTGCAGGAGCATGTAAGCATCAGATCACCTCCGGTGTCTCTGCACACAGATACACCTGCAAGCTTAAAGGGCCAAACAGAGCTCCGGATTGCGGGTCAGGTACTTGGGTGTGCTCGCTCCAGGGAGCCGTTTCTGGTGTCCTGAAAAGTCGCCCCGTTATTTAGGACGGGGGGAAGGTCCCGAGGACAAAGGCCCAGGGAGACGGGTGCGGAGGCAGCCAGAGGCCAGCAGGGGCCCTTTGGGCGGGGGGCGCTTGGCTTCCTCCCGGACGTAACGTCTTCCCCACGAGAGCCCAAGCAAAGCGAGCCCTCTTCCGCCTTACCGTCCGTTCCCCGAATCCCCACTTACCCGTGTGTCTGTCTGCTCCAGACTGTCTGTCTTTCCCTCCCTATTGGTAGTGCTGAGCAAAGGGCAGGCAGTGACCGGGCAGTACCGCTTCCTGGCCAGGAACGGCGGCTACCTCTGGATCCAGACCGAAGCCACCGTCATCTCGAGCAGCAAGAACTCCCAGCCCGAGAGCATCGTCTGCATTCACTTTGTCTTGAGGTCAGCTCAGGGGGGGTCAGAAGCCTCAAGACGGAGGCGGTTGCCAAACCCACCCACCCCTTCGCTGCTTGCATTGCAGTTCCCAAATCTTCTTAGCTGCCCCTGAAGAACAAAGGAGGAGACAGCTGCTGAGTCTTTCAAGATGATACCCACTACCCCGTCTGCCTGCTGAGGGCTGGTGGGAGACCAGAGCCCCAGAGATTTGGGGCTTTAGGCCAGGCATCTGCAGGGTGTGGTCAAGAAAACGATGGCCACATCATAGGACGCACGTTAAAAAGCGGCTGACCTATTGCGCCATCACAGCTGCCACCTTGATCTTTTGGATGCCGGCGCAGTTATTTCCTTGCTTATTCGGTTCACGTGCCACGTTCCTGACCAGGTTCGAGCATCAAACGATCAAAAAAGAAACTCGTAAGAGGTCAAAACAAACTATTGAGAACACAAACAGAAAAATCCCATTTAGTGCTAATACGTCTCCTAAAATGGAATGTAAACGATGCTCAATATTACAGTCGTGAGACGTTTCCCGTGCTCAGACCTGGCTGGGATGGCGGCGCCACGTGGCCATTCCAGACGCTGTCGGCAGAGAGTGGCATTGTGCTGGTGCCCAGAGCGCGGGTGCTGCGCTCTTTTTCAAACTTGGCAGTGGTCAGATGCGTGGATTTTAACTCCCCGGATTCCCCAGCCAACATGTCTTAATTCCAAGGAAGCACGAGGAAGGAGATAAAACTGGATCTACCCTAATTCGCGGGAAGGAAGGGAAAGCGCAGCCCCTCTCCTCTGCCTCAGTAGATTCCTGGCTTGAGGAGTCTGTCCTCCCAAAGAATCCCACTTGTCTCTGTGTCTTTCCGCAGCCAGGTGGAGGAGAATGGCTTGGTGCTGTCCCTGGAGCAGACGGAGCGCCAAGGGGAGCACCGCCGGCTGCCTCCCCCCTCCCCCGAAGGGCTGGACTCGGACAGTGCCCTGGATGAGACGGACCCCAACAGAGGAGACACCATTATCAATCTCAGCTTTGGTGAGGAACGATCGTGGTGGAAAATGGGGCAGGGGGAGGAAGAGCCCAGACCACCCCCATTAAACACGAGTGCTTTTGCTGTTCACCGCCAGAGCTGCGCGGCCCCAAAATCCTGGCCTTTCTGCGTCCAGCCAACATCAGCGAGGAGGAATTGCAACTGGACCCCAAACGCTTCTGCAGCCCAGACCTCCAGAAATTGCTGGGGCCCATCTTTGACCCACCTGGGGCCCAGAACACAGCAGGAGGCACCACGCGGGCAAAACCTCCCACCCCACCTCCCAAGCTGGCTCCCGTGGCTAAGAAGGCTTCCGGAAATCACAGTCCAGTAAGGCAACTGGGAGGGGTAGCTGTGGGTTGGGGGGTGGCCTAACTTGGTGGTCGACTTAGTGGGCTCTGCCAGGTGGTCAGCTAAGCAACCGGCTGTTAGTGGAAGAGCAGGGCTCGGCCCAGTGCCGGTGTCTTGGGGAAACCCCCATGTGGCTGGTTGACTTAATTATTTACTAGTTCCATGTGGGCAGCTGCCCATCTCAACTGCACATCTCTGGCTGGCTTACGACAGTTTAAATAAACTGCAAAAAGGCAAATGTGATTGTAAATAATGTATAAAACCAATGCAAATTAATGAGATTAGAGGGACAAGAAACCTTTCCTTCCTTTAAATGAATAAATAGGGGACAAACTCTGGTTAGAAGGCGCTGGGAGAGAGGGGGACAGAGCTGCACACGCATCTGCCCTCCTCTCTGTTGATCCCCGTATGGTAAGATTTCTCTTGAAATCGCTGCGGACAAGGAGGGAAAAGGCCTGCTGGGAGAGAAAGGGGCTCCAAGCAGGTGGGTTATTTCAGTCTTTACGTTCGGTTCGTCTCTCCTCCTCTCTCTCAAGGCGGACTTGCCGGAAGAGTTGGTTTTTGACATGGAAAACGTTCAGAAGCTCTTTGCATCCAACAAGGAGGGGCAGTGCATGGAGACAGCGCTTCAGGTATGACTATCTGTGGGCTGGAGAAGAGGGTCAGTGAGAGGGTTAGGTCCTGCAGTGGAAGGTAATCTGGATTCCCAGGAGGGAGGGAGGGGCTGCATTCGAGGGGAGCAAGAGACAACTCAGTTCAGATAGTTTGTGTGTGAGAAAGAGGGTGAAGGCCACCCCTCCCCAATGGCTCTCAGACCGTAAGCTTTCTGTGGCTGGTGATTTACTTTAGTCTGGCAAGATCCTGACTGGCCCCCACCTCCACTGAGAATTCTCTGCTCCCCGCTGCAGGATTACGAAGGCCTCGACTTGGAGATGCTGGCTCCTTACATCTCGATGGATGACGATTTCCAGCTCAGCAGCACCGACCATCCTCCGTGGCTTGCTGAGAAACGGGGAGAGCCAGGGGCAGGACCCCGGCCCACCTCACCCCCTCCAAGGCCTCGTTCTCGAAGTTTCCATGGGGTGTCCCCACGCCCGCAGGAGCCGGCTACCCTCCCTCGTTGGGGCAGCGACAGCAGTCTGAGTCAAGGCCGCCCCATCGAGCCACCTCTGGCCAACTCTCCCTGCGGAGAAGGCCAGATGGTGGAAATGGTGGCATCGGTCAAGATTCAGTCTGTGCAAGATGGGACCAATCTGAACGGCCAGAGATGTCCCTTGGGGGGCAGAAAGAGGTCAGGCGCTGACTTTTATTGTGTCAGAAGTTGTAGGGTGAGTGACTGTGATAAGCACGAAAACAGACAAGCGGGATGTGCTCTGTCCCCAGGCAAATACGCACGACTGTCCCGTAGGCTAAGACGCGCTGGTAATCATAGCGGACACTCAGAAGCCAACTGCTGGGAGCTCTTTCCCGGCCTGACGCTCTGCCAGGGATTCTTTAATCTGCTCATCGCTGGAAACAGCGCTTCTCAGCCTCCGCAAGCTTAAGACGGGTGGACGTCACCTCCCAGAATTCCCCAGCCAGCAGATGGGTTGAGGTGAGGTCCTCCCACCTCAAGCTTGCGGACGCTGAGAAACATCCACCTGAGATCTCTGCCGTCAGCTGGCCTTTGCGTTTTCAAACCAGCCGTGCCGGCTTCGCTCCGTTTGAGCCAAAGGTGCCCACGAGGAGACTCGAAGCGTCAAGACAGAGCCGCAGCGCCGCCCCTTCCTTACAGTCCTGTGAAAAACGGGTGGCACGGCCACTCTCTTTCGCAGTCCCTCTCCGGGGACACCCCAGCGGGAGCCCATGTTTCCTTCCAAGTCCCCTTGCTAAGGTCTTCTGCCGTTCCCTCGACAGGGGTCGGGAGCTTAGCCTGGAAGAAGAAAGGGAACTCTTCCTGGAGGCCAGTCCCCCCAAGCGTGCCCACGGCCTTGAGGCCGAGGGGTTCCTGATGCCTTCGCTTAGCCTGGTAGGTGCTGCTGAGATGCCCCATCCAGTGGGGAGGAGGTCACCAGGGACGCAGCTGGCACGTTTGTGTGCACCCGCAGGAGACCCCTTGGTGATGGACAGCCTTTCTCTTCTGCCAGGGGTTCCTGCTTAGTGTGGAGGAGTGTCTGGATGCCAGATCTGAGCGGGGCTGCGGGGGCACTGTGGCCCTGGGCAAGAAGCTTCTGTCTCTGGAGGAACCGATGGGTGAGTGCCACTGGGGTTTGGGTTTTAAGCTGTGGTGTGAACAAGCCTTGGCAAGGTAGGCACGGAACCCCTGGCCTGTCCCTCCGGCCTGGGGCTCCCGAATGAACATTTCTCATGCATTGGGCCCCTGATGGGAGCTGCTTGTTGGATAAAAAGCATAAAGCTGATCCTTGCCTCTTTTGTTGGAGCTCTCCCATTTCCCAGTTGGCTCCAGAGAACCAAATGGGGTCCTTGGTACTCTTTTGAGATTGGCTGTTTTCTTGCAGGCATTTCATTACCCTATTAGGCAGTATCATCGGGACTAGAAGGGAGTGGGGTTTGCACTGATGATGTTATCTAATCGGGTAATGAAATGTCCGCAAGAAAACAACCAGGCTCAGAGAGCACCAAGGACTCTCAGCTCAACTCTGAGCTACAGAAGAGAAGCTGTTCTCTTCTATTGAGAGTCAAGTGTTGGCACTGGGCATAACATCCAGCTGGACTTCCATGTGCCTATCCATCTAGGGCACCCATTTCCCATTGGCATCACGTATGCCTGTGGCTGATGCCTTGCAAATGCCTTGCTTAGGATCACACCTCCTATTACTGAGTGGCATATAAAGGGTCTGGAAGATCTGTCCCCACCCCTTGAATTTGCAGCCAAGCAGGTTGCTCCAGTGATGGTGAGATTTGGGTGAAGGGAGCAGCCCTAGTCAAGGCAGCTGTAGTCAGGGCATGAATGAGACATCAGGAAGGGGCCCAGTTGAGGGTCGCAAGGGCATCCTGGGGCATGTCCCAAGACGTCTCACGATGGTGGGATTGGAAGAGGAAGCGCTAAAGGAACGTGCCAGCTCCTGAAGTCCTCCCTCTCGCCCTCCCTCTCCTCTGCCTCCAGGCCTCTTAGGAGACATGCTGCCCTTCGTGGTGGATGGACCAGCCCTCTCCCAGCTGGCCCTGTACGATGGTGAGGAGGAGGCCTCTGGGCGTGGTGGAGAGCACTTCCAGCTGGGGGAGGAACTCCTGGTGGAGCTCGACCAGGCCACCTGAAGTGGCACCCTTGACCGCCCCCTCCGCACCTTCATCCCACACTCCTGCTCTGCAGATGGGACACATGGAACCAAATCCAACCAAATGCCCTCGGGGAGGGGTTCCTCCTGACCCCTTCCCTGCCCGCCCACCCTCCACTGGCGTTCTTAGGACTCTTCCTACCTCAGTCCCGTCCCCCTCCCCAAGCGGCCTCTCCCCTCCGGAGACGGTTGGGGGGAAGGCTTCGTTGCCCCATTTGGTGCTTATCCGCCTGAATGTTCTTGAACACCAGGATGAGGGGCCAGTAGTGGGACCGATTCTGGGGAGGGTCTGCTCTCTTTATCCCCCAAAGGAAGAGAAAGCACCACAGAGGGATCCCCAGAATGAGGAACAGCAATGCAGCTACCTCCTGGAGGGACACAGGGCCCATGGTGCTGCACCTTCTCCTCTGTCCTCAGCTAGCCAGGACATTCCCTCAGGGTGCTCCCAGGTTGTGAGATCGGCCGTTCCTGGGGCAACGGGGTTCACCCTTTGAGGGAGCTGAAAAGTGGGGGGGCCTGCTCTGAGAAGAGGGCGAACAACTGCTTTAGCCTCTCAGGGGATTCCTCGCCATGACTCCCCCAAAACCCTTCAGGTGCCTCCCATGGACCTCAAGCAAAGGTCTCACCTTTCGGAAAGGAAAACCAGAGAGGTCCTCGGAGCTTCCGCTCCAGAGACAAAAGTTTGGCCAGGTTAGAACACCTGCCTGGACTCTAGACTGATCTTTCCCCCTAAGATGGCCAACGTCTGAATAAAATCAGTCCCTAGAACAAAACGGTGGTGCTTTGGCCCTATCTGGGCACAGTTAGAGAACTTTCTACGTTTACAAAATGCTCTCAAAACTGCACAGGTTTGGTGCAGAGAAATTGGATGCCATGTAAGAAACAAGGCAGGCTGAAAAAAAATATAGGAATTTTTTTTAAGGCATCTTATACCACCTTCCCTTATCAAGCAGTCACCAGATGGGTTGGAAAGGCAAGGACCAGATCCACCCTGCCAGCTGTCACGGTGGCTGATACACATCTGGAGAGAGCCAGATTGGGGAAGACTGGAGAACTCAAAATTTTTCGATCCAGTAGCTCTCCAGCATGCAAACCTAACAAAAAAAAATTCTTGAATAGGAAAGATTTAAAAAAAAACACCCCAAATTGCAACATTCTGAACCTGCCAGTAGCCAAAACTCTCCGGAAAAATGGAAAGTGAGTGAATGCAAAATCCTAAATCCGATGAGGGATTTTTCAGGAGCCTTAAAGTGCTACCCTAAAGCTCCTAAAAAAAACCATCTCAAAGACAAGCTTTTCGTCGCGAAAAGGAGAAAGCCGTTCTCTTTTTAAACCCCGCGAAAGGCGGCCTGTGGCTAACGCCTTTGACACCCAAGAAGGCTATTTATTGAGTTTGAACCGGTAATATGAAATGTCATCTGTTGTTAGAAATGACCTCGTGGTCATTTTTTTTTCTAGTCTACAGGGAGGGGAATCAAAACTCCAAAAAGGTGCTGCCCCTTCCGATGTTTTCACAACTTGATCCCAGTCTTGCTTACTTGGGAAAAAGCTGCACTAAAATCAGTGCAGCTTCATTCAAAGTAATGGTGTAGCAATGTTTTTCAACCTTGGCCGCTTTAAGATGTGTGGACTTCACCTCCCAGAATTCCCCAGCAATGCTGGCTCGGGAATTCTGGGAGTTGAAGTCCACATATCTTACACCGGCCAAGTTTGAAAAAACACTGGTGTATAAGATTTACACCTGATTTTTTTTTAGACGCCGATTTATGAATGTTTTCCTTAAAAGCTAATCTCATGGTGCTCAGTGGGTTTCCTTTACTTTCAAGTCAGCATGCCTACAACCGTAATCTTACCAGCAGTTTGGGAAGGTAACTCCTTTTTGGCCCGTGTGGAGAAAGATTCCCCCACGAAGACACGGAATTCCGTGGGGTGAGAAATAACAATCTTGGCATTTTTATAACCCAGCATTGGGCTTAAAAAAAGAGTTGCTTTTGCATTCTGCCAATCCAGTGCTCCCAGACGAGCAAAAACTTCCCAAAAGCTCGACTCGCCTTACCTCTTTCCTGTCCTTTGGACTGAGAAGGTCCCCAAAGGTTCAATGCTGATCAAGAGGTTGCGCTTGATTAAACTGTCTTGAATGGTCGCCCAGGAAGGAGAATGTTGGCCAGTGTGTAAAGTTAACAGTGATGGGTAAACCAACACTGGCCGAACTTCTTCTGCTGCGTGGCTTTTAAAATCACTGCAATTCTCTACAGGTATGGGAGCAATCTTAGATACTGCCTTTGGCGGGAGGGGGAGATCCCAAATATCCCCAGTTTATAACAAAGAACAAGTTTGCTTGTTTTGTTTTTCATTTTTTAATATATATCTATATAAAACTCCCTCGGTTGCTTCGCCCACGGCATTGCTACTTTAACAGCAAACTTTTTCCTAGCTTATGCATGTTAAAGGTTGGATTTTGCACCCGGTCCCAAACCAGGCTTAATCTGCACAATTCACTGCTTCCCCCTCCCCCCCTCCCCTACTGTCCAAAAGCCTTTGGATGAAAAATAAGGAAAATGGAGTGTTAAGAGACCGTGTGAGCTAAAACCAGTGTTTCTCACGGCTCCTTTAGGTGTGTGTGTGTGTCCCATTGGTGTATGTGTCTGAGAAAAGTTGTCACTGAACTGACCAGGGACCGAGTGACCCCACTTTCCCGTAGCAGAAGTGGCTTATTGGGGTGGGGCCACCCCGGTTTCCCAGCTGGATAACAGCCACCAGAAGCTCCATGCTTCAGGCAAGTTCTCCCATCCCTCTTGGTGCTTTCTTCTCCTCTGACCCACACACGTGTGGGGACCCTCAATGGGGGGAGCACCCATCCATGGCTGTTAACGGGCCCGCACAAGATGGGCAAGTCCTGCCCCTGGTCCATGCACACTTGCCCATGTTTTCCAGAGTTGGGGGCCTGCTCCAGTCCAGCTGGAGAATGACCGTCTTGCAAAAATTCTGGGTCAACCCCCCTCGCGAGGTTGCAGTGGGGCAGGGGAGCTCTCTTTTGGCATCCCCTGTTCTCTTTCCCAATCGACCGCGTTAGAAATCTTAGGCAGTCTTAGGGGGCCGGCCCTGCCCTTACACCACTTGCCTCGGTCATTGTTCACCTGTGCCTTCATGTTGACAACTTCACCAGCTGCAGCCGCAAAACACAACCCAACATGAATCCAGCCCCTTCCAGTTGTTTCCCGGTTGGGGAGTGAGCACGACTGTGGTCAGTGGCGCAGTGGAACAAGGAGAAAGTGGCTAATTCCGGACCATCTGCACAAAGTAGGTTCCTCTGAGTATCCGCGGAGCACGGAACCCCCTTCCTGTAGTTCTGCATTTCCAGGCTTCACGGTTTGGGAAGTGAGAAGGAACTCACGGGGGGTTATGGGGAGACCCTGCTCTGCTAGGACCTACCAACTCAGACCACTCTTTCGCTGTGAGCCAAGCTCGCACGCACACCCACGCATACACCAAGATACCAATGCACACACCAATGCAATCCACAAGCACGCGCAATCTCACAAATCGACGGGCCGCAATTGGCTCAGGCAGCTGTTTTGTTTCAAAAGCCGCACTTGACAAACACGCACAGAACAATAGAATCTCAAAGCCAGGTGAAGAACGCAGGATAAGATGTCTCTCTCTTTCTCTCTTCTTGTTTTTGTTGAGTTATTAGGATTCTAATTTTAAATTCCCAGCCACAGAGCCAAGGGGCATCTTTTGCTGCCTCCTCCACTGACCGTCCACTGTTTTATTTTGCTTTCTCTGTAACGTGTAATCTTTCGGATCTGTTTTTTCCTTTTTTCTTGGAGACCCTGGTGGAAAGATGATGGTTCTCTTTGATTATTGTTGATGTTGCTGTTTGCTGTTATCATAGGAGTTGTAGCTTTTTAAGCAATCATCTGTCCCAAAGCCTGACACCGCAATCACCTGCACAGCTCTCCTTTGAATGTCCAGCAGACCTGCTACTCCTGGGAAAAGGGGGAGCAGGAGGTTGGCGTCTCTGGGTCTCCCGTGCCTGGGCCACAGCACCCATGTTCACAACCCTCCTCTTTTGGCCTGCAAGGGGAATGTTTCTCGCCTGCTGCGGCCATTCGTACTTCTGGGGACGTGTCGCGTGAAGGCGACACTTGGTGCTAAGCTCTCCCCCGAGCAACGGTGCTTTGTCTCTCCTTGATTTGAGACCACATTGTGGCCATGGTGCTCTCGTCCCTTTTCCAAGTCACCTGGAGCAGCTGCCAGCCAACAAAAGCAGGGTGACTGACCACCCGCCCTATCCTGGTGGAGATCTGACCTCTGGCTGGCAGTGCTGCCCAAGTCCCATGGTGCTCTGCCCTCTCACGCCCCCCCACCCTCCCCTGGGTGGGTGTTTTGCCAGACAACACAGAGGCTGTGGTGCTAAGCCCCCTTGCCCTTCTCAGCCTCTACTCAGAAGTCTGCTTGAGTCTGACACGAATGGGAAAATCAGCCGATGCTCCTCCAGAGACCTCTACAAGAGACAGAAATGCTTGCAAAGAACATCAGTCTGTGTCCCTAGTTGCAATTGCTCAACTGCTAGTGGGTGAATGATGGATTGTGGAAAGTGAGTGGTCACTTCCTTTTGGTGATGGGTCCCACCTAACCCCAAAGTGTGCGTTTGGTTGCAAGGGAGACCAAATTGCAACAAACATTTGGGGTAACATGGTTGTTGCACTAGCTGCTTTCTGCAACTCGGTGCTTTCCAGATGTGTTGTCTTCTGCTCCCATCATCTCAGCTAGCTGTAGCCATGCTGGCTAGGCATATTGGGAGCAAACGTTCCACATGTCTGGGGTGTGCCACATTGGGGTGCTCGGGTACAGCAGAGTGAGCAACTTGCAGCCTACGGACATTGGTGGACTGCAGCTCCTACACCTCTCATTAGTCTGAGAAGAACGGGGTTCAGTGGTCTCTGGAGGACCACCCTCTGTACGCTGTGTGATCTAGAGACACAATCTCCTATTTCTTCCAGCCACCACTTTGACGCACACACATTGCCTTTCACCCGTCTTGTTTCGCCAGCCAGCACTGATAAGGCAGGACCAATGTCTTGGAAGCTGTCCTCTGAGGAAGCTTTCCCCGATGGACAAGTCTCCTTGAAGGGCAGCCTGCTCAACCTGGAGATCTCTGGTGTGTGCCCAGGAATGCCCTTGCTCTGCCTTGTTGCCGACGAAGCCCAGTTACCTAGTCAGGTCCAGGAGGTGCATCCCAGATGGTAGGCCCAGCATCCTTGGGTCCTCCAGGCCCGGGAACTGATCTCGTTCTCCCCTTATTCGTAAACCTTTGACAAAAAAAAAACATCCATAGTTGGGTTCTTCTCTTCCTCGCGTGCCTCGAGGCTATTTCCAACTGTGGGCAGCGGGCATCAATCATCTGTATTAATGTTTATTAAACCAGGTTTGCTCAGCGTGCTACACCAGGCTAAGCGTCGCTCGAGTTCTTTGGAGGTCAGCATCGTGGGAACCCAAACGTTATCTTACCGTGTTGTATAAACCGGGCCACAGCTTATTTGCTTGGGCATGGCTTATTACATGAACACGACAGTTACATATTATTAAACCAGATTTCAGGTTTGGTCAGTTTAGATTAAGAATCCATTTTACGCCAGCTCAGGAAAATTGACTTTTGAACGTGGTTGTGGCAGCTTCCTTGAGGACCAAACCCGAAATGTGTCGTTACGTGAACTAGTTAGGGATTAGAGGCCAACGACCAGCAATAGCCCTGAGCCCACCTTTTCAAAATCTGATGCCTTCTGGATGTATTGAACGTCAGTCTTTATGATCCCTGTTCAGCACGGCCCGATCCGAATCACGAGGATAAAACTCCCAGGAGTTCAGAGGGCAGCAGAGTGAGGAGGTGAAAGCAGCGACTTCAAAAGCCGAGAGGGAAAGGGAGGGCACCCTGGCAGCCGAGTGGCGACGCCAGGGGTCGGCAGCATCGAATTCATAACGCTGAATTCATCTCCCTCCAGGGTGACCTCGACTTTAAGATAGGGCTAGTATGAGTGGGGGGGTCTTCCCGTTCGGCATGGCCAGTTGGCGCGAAGGCGTTGGCGCTCCTCTCCGCCGAGAGCTGGCGCAGTTTTTTTTCCACCTGCCCGCTCTGCTAAGGTGTGACGGCGCCCGAGCCGTCCCGGTGGGCATTTTGGAGACGCCTCGCCGTGAGAGGAGGGAGGCAGCAGCGGCCCCCAAGGATCTTGGTCCGCGCATCGTAAGCCGGGGCTGCCGACCTTGGCGGCTGTGAGACGCGCGGACTTCAGCTCCCGGAATGAGAGGGCGCTGGCTGGGCAGTTGCGGGCCCTGGGCCCGCGCGTCTTCTGAAGTGGCCGAGGCTGGGCAGCACTGCCGAGTCCAGCCCGTGGCTGAGCACTGAGGTCTCTCGACCCAAAGCGGGCGTCCTGCCTTTGAAGGCCTGGCTGGCGTGGCACGGACGCGTGGAACGGCGCTCTCCGAGGAGCACGCGTGGGAGGCTCCAACGTGTGTAAAGGCTTTGGGATCTGTTCATTTATGATTTTTTATATACTGTAGACATTATTTCTTCTATCTTTGTGTATGGTTAATTTTCCCCCTCTCTGTGGCGGGATCGAGTTTGGCCCCTGTTGCGTCTGTACGTATCACTGTTGTGAAACATAAAATACATCTGGTAACATGCAGAGGACCGTGTCTGTGTGTTGTGTGTTCGGCCTCAGGAGAGGGGAGCGATGCGGGGAGGGGAGACCGTGACGAACCTTACCGAAGAGGGTTGCAGAATTCATTTCAAAGGTCCACTCAGGCCGCCTAGGAAATCAGGATTAGTTTCGGAGATTCCAAAAACTGCACCCAGGGAAACACCTGAAGGCCCGGTTTGCCCCACTGCCAGGCCCCGGTAGGGAGGCTCGAGCTAACCGATTCGTCGGGTCCTGCGTATTTACAAGAATCTGCCCGACCAGCGGCGGATCACCTGTTGCCGGAAGATGAGGCCCAGTGGCCGTCGGGACGGGCCGGGTCTGCGACGCTTGTGGCTCCGCAGAGACTCGAGGCTGGTCCCGCGTTCGGCGCCTCCCCCGGCTCGGCCTCCCCTCTCCCGCTCGCTCCCGCCTTTCAGTGCTCCAAAACTCTTCATCAGGCGAGATGAAGGCAGTGGAGGGGGCGGGAAATGGTGGCCGATGGGCTTCGGTGCCATTTCAAATAGGGGACGTGCTACCGTGCGGCCAGTGGCCTGGAGCGAGTGAGTTTTGCTAGCTCCACCTCGGAGCGGGCCGCCTGCTCCGAGCCCTCTGGAGCCAGAGAATCCAGACAAACACGGAACTGGGAAGCCCAGTGTGAAGCCCGTGTCACTAGTTCCTGACGCCGGATGCAGCACAAAATTGCCACGGCCTGCTCGCTCGTGGACAAGCCTACCGCTGACTGAGCTCCTGAGCACTGCAGTCACGAAGACTCGTGCATCAGCACAGCACCGACCGGACGGTCGCTGCAGCTTCGGAAAACGGCACCGTGCGGACGACCCAGGCGAGAGACATTGGGAGAGGTGAGAACGGTTGAACGGGCCCATCTGGAGGCAGGTCCCTGCGGCTTCTCTGCACAACCGCCTTGTCGCAAAGCGCAGGGCAGCGCAGAGGCAGCGTCATCAGAGAGGACTGCAGCGACGGAGGAGGACGACCCGAAGGTGGGAAGCTCTACCCCAGCAAACAAACCTGCACGGAATCGCAGGCATGAAAGTCCAGGGAGTCAAAGTTCTGTTCTGGAGTTTCATCCCCACCCAGTGGTAGCAAAGCAAATAAGCCGCTTGATCGAGAAAAGGAGAAGGAGCTCCATTAACCCCGTCTTGGAGTGAAGTTCATTTCAGTGAGGAACTGAGTTGAAATAAACCGGTAGTTCCGTTTTTTTTTCTGTAGAAAAGGTGGGAGTGCACAATAGTAACTGCCTTTACTTGCCCCCATAACGTTTTCACAGCGTGAAAGCGGAGAGCACAAATTACCCAATCGACAAAGACTTGATTGCAGGCAGCTGAAAGCCATTCATCATCACTTCGGACTAACAGTTGTCAGAGGTGACAATGCAACAAGGAAAAAGATAAAAGAACCCTAAGAGATTATCAGAAGGTTGCAGAGAAGAAAAACAGCTGGTTTTTTTTAAATACTGGAGTTCATTGAATGTAATGCATTGCACACGTCCCGAATTATACATTTAAATTGGAGGCATTAGGTACTCAGCAAGCATGAGAAAATGCTTCCAAGTGCCAAGACTTCCGTCACCAAACTGAGCAGTGTGTGAACGAGAAAGGAAGCCAAGTAAAATGTTCTGGGAGGAAAGGAGCAGAGTTGGGTCTCCTGTCCCTGCCTTTCATCCCAATTTACTGTGCTCCCTTCTAAGAGCGATGACTCGGAGACCAGGCAAACAGAAGACTGGAATCGTAAGGCCTTATAAAAGAGCTAAAAGCAAGCAGATCGCCAATTTCCAATACTTGAAAGATCTCAGGGAATTCAGGAACAAAATATAACAAAAAATCCAGCGGTGAAATGCAGCACAATTTTCAAACGTAGATTTCGGTGTGATCCAGGAAAATACCGCCACTTAACTTACGGCCTGATCTGGGTGAATTGGTGAGCAACGCTATTCAAAGTGACGTGATCCATCATGGTCATGCCTTGTTGAGGAAAGACCGGCGTGGCTTTTGGGAAGGGTTAGCCCTTCTCATCCATCTATTTATGAACGTGCCAACACGAAGAGGGGTGACCCGGCAAATCTGGTTTGCTTGGATTTTGAATCCTGAGCAAACTTTTGAATGGGGATCGGAAGACACGTTTCCTAAGGGGTCTGCAATTAGTTGAAGAACAAAGAGCAGCCAGCAAGAATGAGCGGATGACGCGGCCTGGGTGTCTAGAGCAGTGTTTCTCAGTCTCAGCGACCTTACAGTGGCTGGCTGGGGGAATTCTGGGAGTTGAAGTCCACCAATCTTAAAACGGCCAGTTTTGAAAAACACTGCTCTTTCAAGCTGCATGGATCCACCTCATGCTTTTTTTTGTGAAGCATGATTTCATGGCTCAGCATGTTACATGAGCCACCAATCATGGTTTAGGCAACCAATCATGGCTCAGCATTTGTGGGGATCTGCCAGATCCGGGTTGCAAAAAGAACAGCGTGTCCGTGAAATATTAGCTGCATTGCTTGCAAGGGACCCTGGATATCCTTATTAGTTATTATATTAATTACTTATAATTAATTATGACTAATTAATACTTACTGGAACTTTTCTGCTTTCACACGCTTCCTACACCAGAATTGTAAGCCACGCCCAACTTTAGGAAGAGGCCCCGCCCCCTTTCTCCGAGTAGAATGCCGGTGCGGAGAATTTAATCTGGGCCAATCGCATTTGTTCCTGCATTTTAGTTATACCAAAGCAACCAATCAAAACTCCTCGAACGCCTCCCGCCCCCCGGCCTAAAGGGCTGCCCTATCAGGATATTTGCTCCGCCTTAAGTGGCCCTCTAGCCCGCGACGGAGGAATGGTCTTCTCTTTGGTGAGGCGCACGCCTTCTCCTTCAAGAATGAACCGGCTCCCGGCGGCACTTCTGCGCATGAACAGCACGCACTAAGTCCCGCCCCCCGTTGACGTTTCCGCCACAGACTCCGCCCGCGCTCTTTCCCGCTAAGCGGTGGTTTGCGACGGCCGGCGTTGACGGCTGCTGGGATTCTCCCCCGCGGCCCCCCGTCTCCGGTTGTCAGGGCGCCTCGCTTTACGGCCCGGCGGAGATGGCGGAGGGAGAGCGGGCGGAGAACGGCGGCGGAGGAGGAGGAGGAGGAGGGAGCGCAGGGCGGCCGCCGCAGGAAGGGGAGCCGGGGGCGCTGGAGCGAGCCGAAGCCCTCAAGACGCAGGCGAATGATTACTTCAAAGGTAGCGGCTGCGGAGAGGGAGGAGGGAGGGAGGGGCGGGGCCAATTGCGGGTAGGGAGGGGCTTCCTGGAGGACGGGGCTCGAGACCCTGGGAAGGAGAGGCGACTTCCTCGAGGGCGGCCTGGGCTGGTTGGACCCCAGGCCCCATCATCCCCAGACGACATGATTGATGGGACTTGTAGTCCAGGGTGACTTCCTCCCTGGACTGCTACCCCCAGCCACTGTGGCCGATGGGCTTAATAGCCCAAGGCAGCCTGCTGTGTGCTGGGCTGCCCCCTACATTCCCATGGCAGCATGGACTGCAGCTCCCATCTTCCACAGCTGATGGGAGTGGAAACCCTCCTAAGCCCATGCCTGCCACAGGGGTTGGAGAGGCCAGGACCAAGCAGTCCTCGAGGAAGGGGCATCCTACGCAAGGGGTCTCCCTTTCCAAGACCATGGAGGACAGGGTGGGAAATGGAGCAGGCCCCGAAGCCCTCGCCGGTCTGTTGGGAACTGTGGGCTTACTGCCCAGGCATAGGGGCTTTGGTTTGGCTGTGAATGATGGGAAGACACCAGTGGGGAAGGGATGGACTGCTTCGCTCAGCTTCTGTGTTGGCAGCGTTGACAGGTACGGACATGATGGGCAGAGAGGAGCACAGTTCGACGCAAAGAGAAGGGGACGCTGGCAGCTCTCCCGGTCCACTATGCCCTCTTTGCCTGAAACAGGAGTGGCCGTGCAGCCCGAGGCCAGGCCTGCCTCCATGAAGCCTTAACCTCGTTCGGAGAATAACTGTTCCAGCTTTGATAGTTTCCTGGGCCAGGAGGAAAAGAGAGAACAGGGGCTGCCAGCACAACCTGGTTTGATCCATCCTGGCATGCACCTGCCAAAAGAGTGGACCAACAGACACAAAGGTGTTTTTACAGACATGAATATGGACCTAGCACCGTGTTTCCCAACTTTAAGCCATTTTAAGATGTGCAGACTTCAGTTCATGAATGCCCCAGCCAGAAGTTCTGGGAGTTGAAGTCTGCACATCTTAAAATGGCTTAAGGCTGAGAAACAGTGGGTCTTCAACTGGCTAAGTGGCCCTTTAAGGTAGGCCAGGTAAGGAAACAGACACCACAATAACTGCTGGAACTCTCCTATATAGGATATAATCACAGAATATCGAAGACCTGGCAAAGCCTACCTCTGCCTACTCTTAAGGTGGGGTTATTCTGAGTCTCTTTCTCATCTTCCCTCCTTTCCCTGGACTATTTTGCCCTTCCTTTCCTCTCTTATGATTTATTTATTCGTTAGATTTGGAGGTCTCCCAACTCTAGAATGACTCTAGACAATCTACACTAAAAAACTAAAATTGTTATCTCTTAGGGGCTCTGTTGACAATTCCTGCATTCCTTCTATAACTGTACCTACACCATCAAGTTGAAAGTGAATGGACCAAATAAGATTACTTCAGTTGATTGCATGCAAGCAAGGGCTAACAATGTGGCTAGTTGTCTGGACATCCACTAGAATCATCTTTAGTGAAGAGCACAGTGATCCACCGGATTATTAGCATTTAAATGTTATAATTAGCAGTTTGTAAAGCTTTGGGAATGGACAGTGGGCAGACAGTGTCTGCCACCCTTGTAGCTGGGGGAATTGGAGATGAGAGTTCATGACAAAATCTACTGTACGTCTCCAAAAACAGTATAAAAATGCAGCCAGCTCTTTGCCAACACTGAATAGTTGTTGTATTTCATTAGCTGAAGTCTGCTGCAAGAGTGGGAATTATAAATAGGACAGCTTTCCCTA
>JANHZU010005687.1:33306-52424 GCA_032468055.1 Acrochordus granulatus | reverse complement strand
ATTCTAATCAGTTTGAAAATACTTATTTGTTGTGTTATCTGAAAAAACAGTCACGCCAAGTTCACATTGCTTCTGGGCCTTTTAGCTAAGTGTGTGTGTATGTGTGTGCACGTGTGTGACTGTCAAAAGTCACCCTCTTATATCTGGAGACTTGCAACAATTTTTCTCTCAAGCACATAATTTCCATCTTAAATGTAACCTTTCTGTGGAGATGGGGAGACCATTTCCTTGAAAGACTCCCCTAACCATGATCAATGATGAGGATCAAGCGACTTGGTTCAATTTTTTAGAGTTGTTTTGTTTATGATAATAATTTACATATATATCATTTAAGAAGAAACTAGTCAGTTCAGATAATTTAGATGTTGTGCCACCTAGAATGGACACTGTGGTTGGGTTCTGTAGTGACCTCTAGGTCAGCTAATATTTTACACATTAATTTGCAGACTTATTTGATTTTGAAAAAGCTAACTAAGAACATATCTGTTTAGGATTTGGACGGGTAACCAGTAGAAACCAGTAGAAATCTGGCACAGGCTAAACAGGAAAAAGGTAATAAAAAACTATGAATAGAGAAAATACCAGAGATTAAATCTTAGGCTCTTTAAGAATTTTTTCTAAAAAATTTACTTGTGTATAAAAGCCCAACAATGTTTCTAGCTGAATATTATTTTTCCTCAGCTTGTAGCGATCACTGTTGAAGCTGATTTTCAGTCCCCCCCAGATCCCTGGGGATCTTACTCAATTAATTTGTAGGCTTCTGAGAAGATGGAAGGAACCCTGTTTCTCTTTTTTGCCTTAGTTCCTAATTTCTGTTCTTGTTTTAAGAAGACCAGTACTTTTTTTCTGCAGCAAAAAAGAAGAGATCTTTGGGCAAAGTCCTCTGTAATGTCAAGCCCTGTCTTCTCAGATTGTTGGTGAATTGAAGCTTAAATGCCATTGACTGTTAGTCGCTTTGTGTGAGACGTGTGGCTTTAAATAAATAAGTAAAATGTGAGAGGTGGGCTTGCCTGATTTGAAAGTTCAGCAAAAATTTTTCTACTGGTATTAAAATAATTTTGCTTTTCAGCTAAAATGGTACCACAGTTTTCTAGTCACAGCATTCTAGTCAAAGTTTTTATTTCAGAACTGATGTATGGTCCTGGATATATTTTTGCTGTTAGAGGCAAATGGAGACATTTGGTGGCCTTACGCTATTAATCAAAAGTGTGAGCAAGAATGTTTCTGTAAAGAAAAACATTTTTAAAGAGTCTGTCATCCTGCTATTATTGGTAAACTTTCAGCTTATTCCAAAAATAGTGCTCAATTTTCTGGCCCCAGGATGAGGCTGTGAAGCAGGGAGCTGCTACAGGGTGCCACGAAGCCCTTCTCCGTCAGTCGCTTTTGGCGTCTAAAGACCACCAGCCACACGGCGGAGCCATACTTTGGTAGCTTGCCTGCCCTCTAGTGAAGATGCAAGGTGCTGCAGGCCAAATGCCAACCTGGAAACAGCCAAAGCAGTGACAGGCGAGGCAGATTGGCGTGGCCGCTCTGCGACGATCAGGCGAAGCTGGAGCTCTGTGTGGAGAGCAGGCGCTTCCTCCACCTGGCTGCCTGCTGCGGACAAAGAAATCATAAAATGGTTGGAGATTTTCATTTTGGAGATGAGAAGGTGGGCTGTAAATGCTATTATTTATAACTTGTTAACCAGAGAACAAATATTTTCAATCCTGGCCTGTATACCTGCCAGAAAGGCCTATCCCAATTGAATTTTCAGCCTATGATAGTTTCATGTGCTGATGTGTGGTTATGTCAATTGTGGATAAATCAGATTTGTGTATTATTGCTTTCTAAATTGCATGCCTATTTCAGCAAAATTGTTCATCTGTGTTTATGTTTCAATGCTTAATAAGATGTCCCAGAATACCTTGCAGTCAGGATATAATGCAGCCCATAATTGCCCAGTTAAAACAAATTGCATAAAGTCCTGCTATTTTCAACTTACCTAAATTTGTTCTTCATACAATCAATAATTAATTGCCAAGAATACTGTGCAAGTAATGTAACTCAATCATGGTTACTTCAGGGTTTCTTTCGTGTTTTTGTGTTTTGGCTTAATCGTTCTTTCCACAGGTTGTAAAACAAACAGAGGAATATCTGGCTGCTGCTGAAAATACCTCCAGAACAAATTGTTTTGATGGAGCAGAGGCCGCTGTAATGAGGTCTGCTTACTATTCAAAGATGTGGCATGACATCTCTGAATCATTGTCCTGTTAAGAATTTATGGCCTCCAGAGTGATGATGCAGTACAGAGTCCCAGCTCATCAGGGGATGCAGTTCACTATCAGAATCGATATTTACCTTCTGCAGGTAATACGTGGTTGAGGAAATGGCAGTGGACTTGTCTAATGTACAATACTGTATAAACAAATGCCGGACTTGTGCCAAAATATGAAAAGGAGGAATGGTCCATTAATCTTATTTATTTTTTAAATTTATATATTGATGTGCCATCAAGTTGGTGTCAAGTCCTGATAGTCACACAGACAGATTTTCATGTGATGTGTATAAATTTGCTTTATATTAGGAGGGAAAATGTGTGCTGATATGTGTACAATAGCTTTCCAAAACAGTATTATTTGTGTATCACTATGTATATGCATGCATGTGAATGTACAAATGACAAAATCGAACAGGCTGTTGCTCTGTTTGCTAAATGTGTCTGGTGCCATTGATTAAAGGGGTAAAGGCTGCAGTGTTTGTCCTGTCAAAGCTGATTCTGCATTTCTCTTGAATTGCCTGATGGAACAACCGATGGAGTGGAATAAAACTTTGCAGAGGGAGCCCTCTACTGGCCACTTGAAGTCTAGCAGCTCTCCTCTTCCACTCTGCTTCACAGGAAGGAAAGTTGTCAGCCTTCTCCCCAGATGATACAAGCTGGAGAGCAAATTCTGGGGATTGTGTTTTGGATTAATCGTTCTTTCCACAGGTTGTAAAACAAACAGAGGAATAACTTTACAAGGTTGAGAAACACGGACATAGAATCTGTCTTCCTGCGTATAAATCATCTGTAAGGTGTAGTTCTGCCCTCTGGAGCATTAAGAAGGGAAAAACATCCATTTATATTTGATATTCCTTCAGACTGGGCCATCTCTTTTCCACTTCCAAGTTATTCTTCAGAATTTAGTTATTCTTTAGAATAACTAAAGACTAATTAACAAAGTGAGCCATCTTGGGGAAGTGCTAGCCTGGAAGCCAGCAGATGGGGAGTTCTAGGCCTCTGTTAGGCATGACAGCCAGCTGGGGGACTTTGGGCCAGTTGCTCTCATCCCAATCTACCTCACAATATTATTGTGATGGGGAAGATAGGAGACAGGAGTAACAGGTATGTTCACCACCTTGAGTTATTGTTAGATTCGCATCCAGTTAATTATTTTATTATTATTATAACCAAGAATCAAAAAGGGGAGTCCCATATAGCAGTGAAAACATGAATCAGGCTCTGTTCACCTTTTTCAAGGACTATTTATAAATTCATTCCACAGCTGTCAATATATTCCCAAGTTTAACATTGCAGAATAGTGATGCCTGGGTTTTCCTTACCCTGATTTGCTTGGCATTTACAAGTATCCTCCTCTTCCACTGTCCCCTTTCTGTAGCACACAGAAGAAGCTTCTTTAAGCTTCCAGATCTGAAATAGCCAGGAAAACCAGTGAAAAAACCTTACTGTTTCCCAGTGAGTGGAAAATACCCAACATAATTGATTCCATAAGCTTTAATAGATGACTCAATTCTCAGACAATAGATTGTGGGTTATTTTAGTTGTGAAAACTTGGTATTTTCTCAAATCTAGTTTTTAAAAAAGCTAGGCAAATAAAGAACAAGGTAAGAAGGTTAAATTACAAGATAAGGTTAAATTAAGTAAAAACATATAGTAAGCCCTTGGCTTACAACTATTAATTTAGCAACTGTTCAAAGTAACTGCAGCACTGAAAAAAGTGAATTACAACCAGTTCTCACACAACCATCATAGCATCCCCATAGTCATGTGATTAAAATTTGGGCACTTGGCAGCCACATGTATTTATGATGGCTGCAGTGTCCCGGGGTCATGTGATCAGTATTTGCAGTCTTCCTAGCTGGCTTCCAACAAGCAAAGTCAATGGGGGAAGCTAGATTCAGTTAACAACCATGTAATTCACTTAACAGTTGCAGTGATTTGCTTAAGTACACAAAATATATTGTAAAATCAGGCACAATCCACTTAGCAACTAACTTGCTTAGCAGCAGTTAATTCTCAGCCTAACTGTGAACGTAAACCAAGTACTACCTATACCTTGAAAAGTCAAGTCAGAGAATGGTCCTAGAACAACCCCATTTTTTTCTTGAGGATTGTTGTTGCTTGGATTTTAAATTTATATAATCCCTACAAGCACAGTACATCTCGACTATACTATTCATAGATCAGTAAAAGAAATCACCATCCGGACAAATACATACAGTACTTGTCTCAGCAAGAAGGATCAGGCAGCAGAAGCAAATCTGTGCAGTATAAAAAAGGACAAGCTGGATACTTTCAAGATGCTTTTGCATCCTTAAAAATATCCTTGCTAATAAAGCAGAAGTACTGATAAATCAGTACTTAAAGTACCTTTCCATTTTAAACTAATTCAGTAAGTAAATAAAAAGAAATAGTCTGAGAGTATGCCATTGTATGGAGTTTGAAGACTGAAATACTGTACATGTGAGAGGTTTTGTTACAAACTGTATGTGGCCTTAAGCTACTCTTTAAGCTCCATGCTTTATTAAGTCATTTATAGACTACAGCCCCATATCTGGCTATTTGAGAATGAGCCTCACTCAATTGGAACTTGTGAGGTCCGCAAGGCAACACTTTTTTCAATGGCTGCAGAGAAAAGTTGGGATGTGAAGAAGGATTATTATTTCTCCATGAAAACAGCTTCTCCAGCTTATCTTTTACTTCAGAATTCCTACCTACCTATCTAAGAATAATACCAGGGAACAAGGTACACTACATTTCCATGTACTCTAGTCACAGTTCCACAGCTGTAGAAGTTCTGAAGAACTTGCCTCTACTGTATATTTTTGCTTCTGGGATATGACAGGAAATCCCTGGAAGTGGGTTCTCCCCCTTGGAAAGTCTTACCTGCACACAGCCATCTGTGTCTCCAGTGACAATAAGACTTTGCACATCCCAGTCCTTTACTTCAAAGAAGCAGCAACAGGAAATAATTCCTCCAGGTCTTAAGGTGGCATCTCCTTTGGCCAGAGGCTGCCCATTGACAGTCCACAAGCACAGAGTTGTTCCAGCACATGAAGCAATCTCGCCCTATAAAACCATCCCAAAGCACAGTATTGTTTAGGCATCACACAAATAAGATCAGAAGACCAACATGTACAGTTGAAATGAAAATGGTCATAAAGAACTTTATGAAAACTTTAGGAGTAACAGAAAAGCTTTCTTTAGATGTGTGCAGAATAAAAAGAAAAGAATCACTGCTCAAGGAAGATGATGAAATGCCAACAAGTAACCAAGAAAAGGCAACACTTCTCATTTCCTATTTGGCCCCTCTTAAAAGAATGCTACTGCTATAAAAGTTGCACTGATTTCAATGGGTGGATTCTGGCAGTCACACGTAGGGTCCAAAGCACTTCTGAATACATTTCCAACATCTAGTCAATTCTCTTTTAAGGTCCTTTAATTGAAAATTGACTTCCCAAAAAGATACTGTGGGAATACAGTGAAGCATTTTTGTGCCTGACTCATTTTTAATAGTAATTGTGGGTAGCTGAATTCTGTCAACCTGCTTGCAAACAGGGCAACAAGATCAGTGACCACAGGGCCATCTGATACCTCTGGTTATCCAGAATAAATACTCTAAAAAGGGCATCTTCCTCATCCCTTGTCCAATAAATAATTTAATGAACAACAATGAATTAAGGAAGTTCATGAGAAGTTCCTAGGAGCTACAGGATCTCGGCATGATTTTGCTAAAACTCAGCGAGTTGCAGCTCGCTTAGCCCTGCAAGAGAAAATGAAATAAAGCGGAGGTCTCAGAATGAAGTACTTCATTAGTACTCTTACTAATGTAAGAGAAGAAAATTTAAAAGTGCAAATCAAGAAAAAAAACTGCAGAAACAGACAGGTTCAAGAATAAGAGGTGAAGAATAAGAATCCTTTACACTGGAAATATGCCTGAATAATGATCTTCTTGGAAGAGCTTTGTCAATTTCAGTTCCTGCAGAAATGATATGTGCTACGAATATGTGCTATAAATGGCACAGATGTTTCAAAAAACTGTGAGTCATTGATAAGGAGAAGTTGTATGCATTTGTAGTATTTTGATCTGAGAGCAAGAATAACTCCCAAAGTATCATATATAACTTTGGCAAGATGCATAGAGCAGAGGAATTGTGTGACACATAGATGGGAAGTTTGTTTAGACATGGTGGTGACTATATTTACCCTAAGGAACATTATAAACATGGGATGTTTATAATAATAACATATAATATTATTATAATATAATAATAATAAGGAAGAAATAGAGTACAATAAAAAGGAAATTCATTTCTTAAGCCCTAGAAAAAAGCTGGTCTCACATCTGTTCCAGTGACATAAATGCAACCCATCCCTCAGTTCAGACTTTGGCACATTAAAAATGCTAAAAATGGAAATTTCACTTTTCTAGTGGTGAAGTACTGAGATTATAAATGACAAAAATGTAGGAAATGTTTACTATTTACACTATGAATTAATCATAACCAGGAAAGATAATGAAAAGGAAGCAACTGCTGTTAAGTGGAAATGGATGAAAGATTGTTTCTCGGAAGAAAATTTCATGATCTTCTTCATGAAGAAAAAAGGATAAAAGAAAACAAGTTAGAGGCAGTGAAACTTGGAAAAATATCATGCAAGCCTCCAAAAACTAAAATTTTCCATTGATTGGCCTTGAGACAGAAGATCAAGCTCAGCTTGACAATTTCCATCAAGAAATGTAAAGGGAAATGAAGAAAGAGCAAAAACTGGGATAACCTGAAGCCAGGACAAGAAGCCATAGTTGAAAGCTATTCAGAGAATGATCCAACCTGGAAATAAGGAGGAATTTCCTGATAGTGAGAACTATTAAACAATGGAACAGTTTACCTCCCAGAGTTATGGGTGCTTTATCACTGGAGGTTTCAAGAAAATTTTGGACAATCATTTGTCTAGCATAGTATAAGGGCTCCTGTCTAGGGCAAGAGGCTAGATTAGAAGACCTCTAATGTCCCTTACAGCCCTATGATTGTATGAGATTATGATAGACTAAAGTGGTCTTTAGATCCAACCAGTAGTTCAGCACAGATTAATATTACAGTAGTTCAGTTCCTCCCCTTCCTGTTCATTCCTAGCTCCGAAACATCTGCCTCCCCCTCTAGCTTTTCCCAAGTAAATTAAACTCTCTATAGGGAGAGAATGGAGCAGGAAAATAGACAAAAGTTGAAGTAACCTTCACTTTGCTGTTTTGTCCATTCTAATCCCTGCATGCACATTTCCCTGCTTCAACTTTCTTTGAGACCCTGGGAGGTATCTGCTGTTTTTCAGAGATTAGCAGTCCAGAAGAGGACTTTTATATCCCTTAGAAGAGCATTGTTGATGCAAACAACATGAAATAACTTCTGGCTGGAGGTGGGGGGTGGGGAAGAATTTTCTGTTTTTTTACCAACTGGCACCCAACAAAATGAAATGCATCTGGAGGGAAATATACAGGAAGGCAAACTCTCTTGAAAGTTGAAACTCTCAGAAATAACAATAACAATCCTCCTCCTCTCTGACTCAGAGACTGCTTTTAGTGCCCTCTTTCAACATTAAGGATCCTATTAAAAACCTCTATAAAAAGAAAAAAAAATCAATCTGTCGCGCCTCAAGATAGTTTCTCACAGAGAAGAGCACCCATTAAGTCATCATGAAATGTTCATGGATTTGTCAGAAGAACGAAGATAAATGAATGCCTTACCGTTGAATCATTGATGGCAACAGCTGAGAGGCATGCCTCATGGGCAGGAAGCCGGGTGAGGCATGTCAACTGGTTCAAGTCCCAGATGATACAGGATCTGTCAGCAGAACCACTCACAAAGATGCCGTAGGCTGTGGAAGCAGCCAAGCAGGTCACCAGCTGTGTATGTCCATACAGAGGCTGGGGAACAAAGCAAGCAATGACCACAACACACCAAGAAGGAAGTGGGTAGCAAGCCTCAACGTAGCCTTCTTCTTACACCTATTTCCTGGCCTATTCCCCAGGGTCAGGGAGTGAGGAACAGGGCCTGGGAGAGGGCAAGGGCAATTCACTTTTTTCATACAGGGCGCGGAGAGCCAATTGTGATGGGATCGAAAGCACCAAGGCTCAATCCCCTCCTTCCATAATAACCTGATAGGAAGGCAACACAGTTTGAAATAAAAGCTCCCACACACAGAGGAAGAGACAGAGAGAGAAAGAGAGGATAATCACTCCATTAATGGCATTTTGAGGTGTGAACACCGAACTGGTATTGGGAAATGTTAGAGCCACACAGTTATTTTAAATTTAAAAAATTGAAAAATGAAGCCTTTTCTCAGATCTACAGTGCTATCAGCTTCTTTAAACATACCAGTGAATGGTGAGGTTCTTGGAGAAAAAGGTCAGTCTCTACTTAAGAATGCAGAATTAAATTCCCAACATTGCTATCTACATACTTCTAGTGTGATTATGGGTGCAATTTTGTGAACAAGTCTGGTCGTTACCATCTCAGAAAGGGCATGGTAAAGCTGAAAAGATACACAGGAAGATTCTGTGTGGGCTATTTACATTAGAAGATAAAAATGGGGAGGTGTAGATATACATAAAATTATGGAGGAAACAAACCAGCAAACAAGGTTTTCTCCCTTCTTGACATTAAGGGCGGTAAAATGACAGGAAAATTAGGGGCAGGAAAATGGCAGGAAAATCAATCAGACTAACCAAATGCAGAATTAAATAAATCTGAGGGTTGAACAATATAGGATACAAATTCCTGGCTTGCTCCTGATTTACTCGAGCCACACAATTGCCTGATTTACAATATGTACAATTCCTTGGAAGAGAGTGGTAAAAATAATCTAATCCAGGAAGCCCAAACTTTTGCACTGATGAGCATCTTTGGAATTTGGAGAATAGGTTGTGAGTGTTGGGAGAAAATAAATGCTAGGGGGTAGAGGGGCTTGCCCATAACAAAATTGCTGTCATGGTGGACAGACTCATATCACACCATTTACTGCAATGCAACTAACTTTTTTAATCTGTACAAGATACTTCTTCTTGATTCCATGCTTTTTCCTTTTCTGGGCAGATGGATCACTTCCAAGTACCATGGCACAGTTGACCATGATTTGCTTCTAGGCCTCATTTAAGGATGACCCTCTGCTCTATGGCAAGCTAGCATTTCATGTTTTAATAATTTATAACAATTTTAAAAGAAGATTAAAAAGTCTGAGAAGAACCATGTCTATAAGATCATTGCCACTTCCAGGTACCATGCTGGGAAGCCCAACTGCAATCCTTATTTTATTATAAGTTGCCTAGAGTCACATAAAAGTGAGATGGGTGGCTATATAAATCAAATGAATAAAATAAATCCTCCCTGATATCCGCCGGACCCCCATAGCTTATATTACACCTATTCTTACTTAGTTAATACAGTCCATCTAGTGAGGGGGAACCTTTTCACAAAATGGTCCCTATACTGATTGGTAGATGTAGAAAGTCCAAGGAAATTTTCTCTAGGAACTGCTGAAGGGAAAGAGCACTGTCATTGAACTGGCTCTGGGGATTATTCAGAAGAAGAGCAAAACATCAGTTCCAGGGTGCTTTGAAAATGATTCCTGGTAAGAAGGTTGTTGAAGAACAGCTGATCCAGATTGCAATGCTCTACTGGTCCATCTGCAATCTAAAATGCTACTAGTCTCATGGATCAAGTACAAATGCAGAAAAGCTATTTTCCTTCCTTTCTTCAATGGCTATTGGGGGAGGAAGATCGCATACTTCTTTCCTTGGGCACTGTGGTTTTTCCAGTGTTCTTTGATAAATAAAATCAGGAATTAGAGTATGATGACATAGTCCAATATACCTGCTCATGGCTTCCAAGGGGGACTAGATAGCTTCATGAAAGAAAAGGCTATTACTGTAATGGATAGATAGTCATAATGGTTGTATGCATTTATTTCAAAGTTCATTCTTTAAATCAATGGAGCTCAGGATGATCAAATACAATTAGTAAAGTCAGTAAAACATGCATACATACATACAAATCTTGCTATTTCCTTTCAGAATAAGCAATATTTTACCAAGATACAGTGTACAAAAAAAAAGGCTGAAGAAGAGATAGGATAAAGATAACTGCAGATCTAACTGTGGAACCATCTTCACCCCATTACATCTGCTTGCCCCAGGCAGGGAGGGTATGCTGTGGGCCCATCAGAGAATTCTGGCTGGCAGGTTCCAGGAAGAGAGCCTTCTCTGCCATTGACCCCAGTCTTTGGAACATTCTCCCCCGAGAGGGGAGGCAGGCCCCCCACTATCCTACCCTTTCAGAAATGTCTGAAGACCTGGCTCTGCCATCTTGCTTGCGGCTCAAGGAGGAGCACACATTTGTGGGGCAGATTAGTGTCCTGAAGTCTTTTGATTTTTAATGTTGAATGTTAACTTTGCCACTTGCCTAATTTTTATGAACATTTTTTATGTTTAAATATTTTACTTGTACACTGTGAAGGAAATGGGTCGTTTCTAAATTTGATTAATTGATAAATAAATAGTTTACATCAATTCTATTAACTATATCAATAAATATCTCTGTATGACCCAAATATTTCAAGACACCAGTCACTTAGAACGTTCAATATCTATGTTTTGCTGTAATAACTATGGCTTTTGTGTGTCCCTGACTTACAATGAGAGTAAATAGTGTCAATTCAAAATTTCATTGCCCATGAACTTTAGCTTGGCCACAGTGTTAGTTTTAAGCTTACTCACCAAGCTACAGGTCAAGAGAAATAAGATTTTGAACCTATGCACACAATTGTATAAATGTTTATTTTCTTTCCTCTTTTCTCTTTTGCTTAGTTTTTTTATATCTTCAGGTTAATCAGATAGCCCTTCTATTCCAAATTATTTTTTATTTCAAAATAGTCTGCCTAGAGAGCCAGCTTGGTGTAGTGGTTAAGGCATCAGGCTCAGAGAGAGAGTTCTGGTCCCATCTTAGGCACAAAACAGCTGGGTGATCTTGGGTTAGTCACTTTCTTTCAGCCCTAGGAAGGAGGCAAAGACAAATCACTTCTGAAAAACCTTGTCAAGAAAACTGCAGGAACTTGTCTGGACAGTCTCTGAGAATTGGACACAATTGAATGGAAGAATAAATGCTGCCAGAAATAATTTTGCCTTCAGCAGCACTGAAATATATTTAAAAAATAAACAGCATTTTGTACTATGTATTCAGTACAGGATTTTTATAACTGTAGTCTGTGAAACTCTGAGAATTTGATAAAATGGGAACAAGTTTGAGGTTGAGTTAGTGACACATTTAACCCAGGATTCTGCACTAAGAATGTTAGTGTTAAACTAATAGATTCAAGAGGATCTCAGATAGGAAGAGGAAGGCAAGACGCTCTCTTCTGCAATTGTGGAGATATCACATAGCCATTTTGCATCCCTATTAAGAACTGTATTACAAAAGTAGTCTCATTATAAATCTATACACCATTATAGTATAAGTGATTTTATTTTTTATTCATCTTCCTAAACATTATAAGCATATAAAGTTTACAAGATTACACATTGTCATCTCTGTAACTGCAAGATCTCAGACTGAGATACGAATAAAAGGACTCTCAAATTGGGCTAATTTATCTCAATGAAACAGGTTTTTTTTTCCTGACTGGGGACTAATGGTTAAGAAAACTCTGTCTCTAGATCAGAGCTAATCCAGCCAAGTTGTCTCTTTCCTCCACAAATGTTTCTTTTTTTTCTAATAAAAAGAATGTATGGAAATAGACATGTGAAAAGTTGCTTTTGTATTATTAGTGTATATACCTGTGTACAGGGATAGAGAAAAAGAAATACAGAGGACTTTGTGGGAGAAAAATCAACCTCCAATGCATACTAGTCATCTGCAGTGGTTAACCCAAATTGTTATTCCAGCAGCTCCATTCAATTTCAGAAGAGAAATTGGGGTGATCTACCTGCTTTAGAAGTAAGGTAATGGCTCCATTTCTGGTCCTGGAGAGTTCCCAGACACAAACAACAGAGCTGCTTCCAGATGTGATGAGGCTGCTTGGTGTGGGGGACACAGCACAGACACAATCCCCCCAGTCAGCTGGAGCTTCCAGGATAGTTATCTTCTACATGAACAAAGGAGCATCCATGGCAGAAGGGAAGCAGAGAAAAGGTTAGAATGAAACGGATACACTTCTGCAATTACAATACATATATATACACATACATTTCTGTGCAATTTTAATTACATCACAGAATATTTTAATAAAATTAATATTTTAAAAAATTAGAGAAAATTATTTGTGAATGTAAAGACAATGCTTTCCTCCTGAAGCCTCCATTGATACCAGGTTCTTTCTCCAGTCATAACCATTAGTGAAAATGAGGTCATAATAATGAGTATATTCCTTTTGACCATTCAAAATGCTTCATGCTGCTTACTAACGTGAGAGATAACATCAGCCTTATCTGCTCCACACTGCTGAAGCAAGGAAATAAATTTTTCATTCATCTGACAACGCCCTTTCCCAGTGTTCTCCATTCTCCCATGCACAAAGTTTTCTGATTTTTTTTCAACCATCATTATGAATTATTTCATATTGAATTTGAATGTTAGGTTGTTTGGTTTCATCCCAACCCCCACCCTCCCACTGAGATATATATCTATCCCACAGAGAGAGAGAGAGAGATTAACATTATGTTAATATCTGTCATTAGTGGACAGTTCCATTTTAACTGCATAAGGATCAGAAATCAAACAACGTATTAGCTCAGAAATCTAAAATAATGAACTTGGCAATAATTTAC
Source organism: Acrochordus granulatus (assembly GCA_032468055.1). NCBI lineage: Eukaryota > Metazoa > Chordata > Lepidosauria > Squamata > Acrochordidae > Acrochordus > Acrochordus granulatus. Next base: position 39,354 of record JANHZU010005687.1, on the reverse strand, counting down.
ACATCAATTAACTTAAGTGGAGGAATACATAAAATGATAACTATTGGGGTCTATATCACCTTCCCAATCAAGGAGAAAGGGTAATATCTTTCAAAAGCAAAATACAGAGCATGTTTGCAGTGATAGCAGAATTAAATTAAGATCTGTTGGGAGACAAGCTCTGCTAAGCATGGGCTACTAGAAAATTCCCAATTTGTCCTTCTGATGGTTTTCTCCTTTACAGGTTGGTAGATCAGCATTGTTTATCTGATACTAAGAAAATAAAGACTTAGTTCAGGAACTGGAGGCACCAGAACACTGGGAAAGTGACCATGAAAGGTTGGTGGACGTGATTTTAAGGAAACTAAAAATAGAAGTTATCAAACATGAATTTTGGACTTTGGAAAACATAATTTAATACTCTCCGAATGAATAAGAGTACATGTCAGGAAGAGATAAGGAAAAAGGAGCTCAAAAGGGCTCAGGAATCCTAAAAATGAAAGTGTTAAAAGCACCACTATAAACTGTTTCAATGAAAAAAAGATGTAAGGCAGTAAAAGAAACCAATATGGGTAAATAAGAAATTTAAAGAAGGTCTGAAAATAAAAATAAACATATAGGAATAGAAAGAGGACCAGATCACAAAGAAGCAGCTTACAACTAAAGTGCATATTATTTACACTCAGAATTTGTTGTGATGAAAATAGAGAATGCTACTCAGAGGTATCTAAAACTTTCCAAGGCTAGTACATAAATCTTCAGGGAGAAGAGAATGAGTCCCATTAAATGTATGAACAAAAATTAAAACTTAATTTGCATGTGTCTTTGGCCTGATCATCCATGAATATCCAAATGAAAAATCTTACCATTTTGTGTATAAGTCATTTGATAAGCGATTTCCTGGTGCCAGATTTTATTTAATTTATATTCATGCCACCCATTCTGGAAGGCTTTGGGGTGACTACGAAAAAATATCTACCCTCTGAGTGGTGAAACTCTCTGTTCATCTTCATCAACAAATAAGTTCTGGCATGAGACAGATGGAGCAATATTGAAAACCATCAATTAAAGTCACCAGAGTTGCATGGCAAATTAATTAATTAACTAATCTCTGCTACTTAGGTATCAGGCAGTAATTGAGACACATCTGTTTTCTTCCCCTGAACCCTGGAGGGACCTTTAATATGAAAGAAACAGGTAACAATGGGTCCAACTGCATGTTTTATTCTGTCCTCCCATCTTTGTTATTATTTATTAATTCAATTTTTATAGCTGCCCCTCAATCAATGATTCTGGGCAGCTTTTTTACTTTTCCAGAATCCAGAATCTTTCCTGCCATTAAGATTAATCCTGTAACTTGTATTAATTTTACCCTTTCAAGTAAACTTGTCTTTTTAAAGAATAAGGTAGATTTCCTGGTTACTTGGCTTCTGGCCTATAGGAGGTTGCTATGAGAACCATACAGTGGTGTTCATTCCTTGATTTGCACACCTGTCTTGGATCTGGTGTGTTGGAGAAGTTTGTTGTGCAAAAGACAATCCTGGGTTACATGATCAGTACAGAACAATTAATCAAAAGGAGCAGTTCAAAAAAGGAGGAAATGTACCATATGTTAAGTGAGTGCTGTACCCCAAAGTTCTTAACTTTAAGGGAAGCTAAAGCTGAGTGTAATCAAATTCATATTTTTTAAAAAGTAGATTCTCATATATGCAGAACAAAGATAAGGTAGGACTCTATGGCAGGAAAACCTAATAAGAAAATGAGTTCCAATAGAGTTTTATAAAGGAAGCACATTTATAATCTTCTCTAAGGAGGAAAAATAGAAGACAAACTAATGTGGATACATAAAAAGCATTGCAAATATCTAAGGGATTCATATGGTCCAGTTCACAAAGAATGAGTAGAGTTGATGTCAATAGGCTCAAAAAGAGCTTTTTAGATATTTTTTCAAAGCCCAACCTAAACAGTATATCAGTTGCTCCATGAAATAAACAGGCCAAATATTTTTCTCCTATTTGGTTTGATTTTCTTAAACAGTGTGTGTGTCACAAAGAAATTATGGAAAACAGAATGAAGGATCAGCACTAAAGCTTGAGATTCATTGAGATTATAAAGAAGAGCAAGGAATTCTTCACTGAGTGATAATACACAATGTAGCTATATAGCCAGATACAAATTATACTTAAATTATACTATATAGCCAGATACAAATTATTCTAAAATAAATATTTTATTAATGGTTCTCATCTAATTAAGGGGAGAGATATTCCATGGGTTGTCCCAAATCTTCCAGTCTTCACGTTTTTATTCATGACTTGAATTAACAACTGGTTTGAAGTCTGCAGATGACACAAAATTGGGTCAGATAATAAAGAACTGCAAGGGATAACTAAATTCCTAGAAGACAGAAATAAAATTTAAAATGATTTTGATATGTTAAAGAAATATACTGAAAGTTAGAGAACAGAGAATGACAGATATAAAGTACTTCAAATGCAGACATGTGATGGATGACCACATGGAAATCTGCAGTATGATGGGACTGCAAAAAAAAAAGGAAATGCAATTGTAGTTTGTTCTATTTTGGTCACATTCCCACCCTTCACCATATCCCATCCATTTTTGAGCATCACACATACTTGAAAGGATAGCAAATGAGAGAAGTTGAAAAACTTTTGTTCCTTGTTCTAGAATGGAGGGCACTGAATATGCTACAAGAAAGCAGATTCCAACTGAATGGAACTGACTATCCAGAATAGAGGTAAAGTCCCCTTCATTGGAAGTACTCATGCCATTGCCTGGGATAGTTTAATGAAGCTTAAAGCTGGGGGTTGAAAATTGTGAAAGGCCCTCCTGGTCTTCAGATTTTATGATTGACTGAAAGTCAAGTTTTCAGTAATGTTCTGTTGACTTTGCACTCCAGATTTTTCATATTGTGGATGTACCTAATGCATGCTTCTATTGGCAAAAGTTCAAATGGAATATACACAAACTTTGACATATACATATAGAGAAACTAGTCTATTCATAGCTGAGATCCAATGTGCAGCAGTCTGTGGTTCATTATTACCTTATCTGATCCCAAATCGGCCAGACAGCAGGTGAAGTCACTGAATCCCCAGCAAAAGGTTTTATTCCATAGTGGAGGAAGCAAAATACTTTTCTTTTCCACAGCCAAAATCCCCTTTTCTGTACATACGATATGACCAACAGGGCCTTGAGGTGCTTCTACACAAGAGAAAGAAAACAGCACTGGAACACATTTAAAGCGGGAAAAATCTACTGTTTGAATTTGCCCTGGAAAGTTTTGTGGCCTCCAATGTCTAGAATTCTGTCTCCTCCAGTTTCCTCTTAGAAAGTATATGAAGATATCTTTGTTTTCACTTTTTTGTTTCTTGGCACACACTGCCACATGTGATAGGTTATTGTTAGGAGGTGGAATTCTGCATTGTTAAGTGGAAAGTTATCAGCTTTCTTTATAGTTGCTTCATAAAATTCATGGTGTTCTTTTTGTGTGTGACTTTTTCTTTGATTATTTCTGCAACCCAAGATCTTTTCTATATATTCCTCCCAAATTAGACAATGCTTTCTCTGTCTAATAGACATATCTATCTATATTTTTCTCTCTTCATATCAATGGAATGGTAGAAAATAATTACTCCAATGTCTGTAATTTGTATTTTTTTCTTTCTTTGTTTTAGAATATTGTTTGCCTAAATATTTGTTGTAATTTCCCTAATTGGCCAAGCTAAAGAGTAAAGATGCCAATAGTGTTTTGTGGTCCTACTTGGCTTGAGACCCAGGGACTATCAAACTAGGCTCATTTCTGTCAATACTGTTAACTGAAACAAACTGGATTGTGATTTTCATCCTACAGTTCCATTTTTGGAACTCTTCCCTATGAAGATATGCCTTGTGGACAATGACATCCTTTTATTATTTTACAAGTGTTACATCTTTATCTGTGCATTGATTTAACATTTGTTTTCTCTTTGCATTATTTTAAATTAATCATTGGTTGAATAAGTCTATAGGAGTGATTCAGATGAAATAAATGGCTAGTGGAAATAGCAGTGAAACACTGCTCTAAATTCGAAAGGAAGGTGCTCCAAACTAGGCATTATAAAGTTCTCCATGCATTGTTTATCCAATCTATACCTTTGGGAATAACTGATGAGACTTTCAGATTATACAGATTATTGGCAGATAATGCTGGAGAAGAAAAGAGGATGCCATCTCTTCCCACTGAATGTTTCCTTAGGTTCACAGCATTCCTGGCTGGATGTGGTTTTGTAAAAATCTGTGAAAAGAAAATAACCATAAATAAATAAGGTATATCAAATCAATAATTCCTGTAAAGTAACATACACATGCACCAGGATTTCCACTGTGTGTTTTTAAAACATTTGTTCTCTTACAAATTCTTACTTCTCCATTCAAAGAGAAGTATAGCCTCTTCTAGTTGCATGAGTTTATAGTTGCTTCTTTTAGTTTTATGAGTTTATCTTGAACCTTCCATGTCTTCCTTGAAAGGTCTTAGTTGCTTGCCCTTGTTATAAGACCTGATCTCCATCTATATCTAGATAAATATTCAGGGTTTCTTGCTGTAATAACAATTAAATTAAATCCATTAAATCCAGATGTACTTGCTGGAGGGTTTAGCTCCGTGTAAGAAAGGAAATTGCCATTCATGCCTGCTTCTCTGGTACCTCTTAATTATGTTCTTCTCTGCCAATACTCAATGACTAGAAATTTCTCACAGGAATTACTCCTCATTACATAGTGATTTACAGGATTAGATGTAAATGTTCATATGGAAAGTCCTTTATAAACTTGGAAGAAAAAAGTTTATTCTGGTGAGCTAAACAGTTAAATAATTATATTGTACTTCTCAATAACCCTGATCATTGATTAGGTGAAGATGATATATGATTTGCAGACAATTGTGTTAAACTCACGGAGAGTATCACAAAAGTTAGCATATGAATGCAAACAAAGCCAGTATCTGCACTGTGATTTGTATCGTATTCTAGAGTCATCCAACCATCATTGTGTGAATATAATATTAATAAGGACATTTTATATTGCTTCAGTGGTGGCTGGATAACTAAAAAGCACCAGAACTCACTAGTGGGAAAATTGTGAAAATGTACAGATTCATATGGACTTTTACCTTACACAGCCTGAAATGCATGAACAGGGTATATAGACAGGACAGGAAAAAAACAATGACAAAATAAGAAATCTAAATAAAAAAATATATATTTAGGGAAAGAGCCATCAGTCTCCCTGAAAGATTTGTTTATTAGATTTGGGTTCTACTTCAGGATCTTAAGGCAGCATACCTAGTACTCTCCTTCAGCTTTTTTCTGCCATAATCCTGTTAGATTGGGGTAGGATTGGTTTAAAGTCAGCCAGTGAGCTCCTGCAGATGACGGCAGATGAACTCCTGGTCCAACCACTACACCAAACTATCTGTCTAGTTTCTGCTTTCATGAATCATTTATCTCTGCCTCTGTAGAGAGGAAACAGAATGAAAACAAACAATACACTCTGGAGAACTGAAAAATTCCAGATTTGGATTATGATCTCAAAATGTTGCAGAGAAACCTTGAAGGACCATGAGGAAGTTAAAATCTCCTATTTTATCCAGCTTTCTTTTGGCAACTGGGTTACTTTTACAAGATATCATGTAATTATAGATCTGGTTGTGAGATTAATTTCACTTCTTGGTAATTGTATGTCCACTATTGACCACTGCCCACATTTGTATTGTACCTGCTTTGGTATCTGTCCAAAGTTGCTGACAAATCCCAGGATGGTGCTTTTGAAGAGAGAGTCATTAATCTTATCCATATGTACTTGATCACTGTAGAAGTAGGGATGAAAGACATTCACAGCCTTCACTGCAGCTGAGCCCTGCTGCTTGAAGCCAAAGATAAGATCTATCCAATGATGGAGGTGACTGCTGACGTAATCACTTTCCAGTGCCTGAAATCCAATCAGATTTATTCAGTTGCTTGATAGCAGGAATGCATCCTATCCCTGCATATCCCTGCAGTTGCCTAC
>JANHZU010005687.1:4437-18122 GCA_032468055.1 Acrochordus granulatus | reverse complement strand
CAGAGGATCCTGGAGGAAATGGATTTTCTGGACCCTTTTCAGTCTGGGTTCAGGCCCGGTCATGGGACAGAGACAGTCTTGGTTGCTCTTGTGGATGTTCTCTGGCGAGAGTGGGATGGAGGTAGTGCATCCATCCTAGCCCTCTTTGACCTCTCAGCAGCTTTTGATACCGTTGACCACAGTATCCTTTTGGGTCGGCTGCGGGGGCTGGGGCTGGGCGGTGCAGTTTTGCGCTGGTTTGGCTCCTTTCCCTGTGGCTGGTCCCAATCGGTGTTAATAGGGAAGGAGAAGTCCAACCCTCGGCCATTACTTTGTGTTGTGCCGCAGGGCTTGATGCTTTCTCCCCTCCTTTTTAACATCTACATGAAACTGCTGGGTGAGACCATTCGTCACCCTGGGATGAGGTATTATCAGTCTGCTGATGATACTCAGATTTACATCTCCTTCCCTGGTGACCCAAGTAATGCTGTCCTGGCCCAGACTCGGTGCCTGGAGACTGTTCAGGGCTGGATGGGGAACAACAGACTTTGGTTGAACCCTGGCAAGACTTTGTACAGCTTCATGTTGTGCACCAGTTACGCCCCTTCCTGGACCAGGAGTCCCTACACTCGGTCACTCATGCCCTCTTCATCTCAATCCTGGACTACTGTAATGTGCTCTACGTGGGGCTTCCCTTGAAGAGTATCTGGAGATTGCAGCTGGTGCAGAGTGCAACTACGCAGATGATTTTAGGGGCCAATAGATCGGCCCACATAACACCTTTCTTCCGCATGCTGTACTGGTTACCGGTTTGCTTCCAGGTACAATTCAAGGTGTTAACAATGACCTTCAAAGCCCTTCATGGCACGGGACCAGGCTATCTGAGGAGCCGTGTCACCCGATGGGGAGTTCCCGGCCCACCAGAAGAAGTGGAGGAGTCCTTCTCTGGTTCCCATTGGCTAAGGAATTTCAGCTGGTGGGGTCTAGGAGACGAGCCTTCTCTGCTGTGGCTCCTGCCCCATGGACCATCTTGCCCCTCGAGCTGAGTGCTTCCACCTCCTTGATGGCCTTCCAGAAGGGCCTTAAGACCTGGCTCTGCGAGATGGCCTGGGGCTCCTGGGAGGGCTCATTATCAGCATGGAGGTGGCTGATGTATCCTTAGCCATCCTCACCCCCCTTTTTTTACATTTGAAATCCTTTTAGCCCACTTTGCTAGTCTGCCGGGTTTTATTTTGTTTTTATGGGTTTATTTTATTTTTAAGTGTTTTTAATGTATTGTTTTTAATGTTGTTAGCCACCAAGAGTCTCCGGATTTTGCCGGCATACAAATTTTATAAATAAATGAATAAAATAAAAAAGAATGCAAGATTCATATATATTCAGTCCTGAAATGTATTTTATCTCCATATTAATTGAGGTCCCAAAATCTTTTTCTATAGCTACAGGCATATGCAATATAGATTCTGCTAAATTTATTTTTATGAAGGAACTGGACATGGCAAAACAGTGGCGCTTCATTTCCTCTTGATTTGTACATAAGGTCAGTTTGTATTAAAGGCAAATTAATTTTTTCTCCATCCCTGTCCATAGGTAACATTGTATTTTGATGAAACAGCATAATGAATACTGAGCCACTGATCGATTCCATTTCTCACAGTTTGCAAAGCCGGCATAAGAGTTGAAAAAATAAGAAAATTCAGTTCATTCCCTCTCTTATTTCTGTAATTTATTTCACTTCTTATGTTTTCAAACCCAGTACTAACATTTCAAAGAATAGAAAAGAAATTTGCATAAACAGAATAAATTAATAGGCCTTCACACAACACATAAAAGTAACTGTGCATTTACACCTTATTAATTTATACCATCTTAATTTTGAAAAGCAAATTCTTTACACGTCTCCATGCTCCAGAAATAACTAATAAAATCACTAAAATTAGATCTGAAATTAGATCATCTCTTGCCCTTTCTTCCAGCTCTAAATAGATACATAAAATTTATCTGGAGGCTTGTAAATTTTGTCAAATGAACTTTAATTTTTGATGTTAAGCTTAAGGTTCTTGAAGGCTCCTGGATGAGAGCTGACTGCGATTAAGAGCACTGAGGGATGATGTTAGGTCTGTTTTACATCTGTGGGCTCCCTTCTTTCTCCTATTTTAATTGGTTTTGATAAAGACTTCATGATGAAGTTGAAAGCTTAACCTTAACATCAGAAATTAAAGTCCAGTTGACAAGATTTAGATGCCTCCAGATTTGTTTTATTACCTGGATGACTGAAAATCCTCTTTGCATAAACTTTTTATAAACATGACTATGCAAGTTAGATCCTAATTGTCATTATTCTGGGGATACCAAGCAATTCCTGAGGTAAACATTATTAAAGAGCTTCTGGAAAGTTTTTGCATCAAGAAAATCGGAGGAACACCCTACTGTTGAGGAGAACAAGCTAACTGTTGAGGAGTAGGAGCACTTTTACCTACTTTCTGAAGCTGGCAGTACTTGCCTAACCTTGACTTATCTTGAAAAAGCTAAGTAGGATCTGATCTAGTTAGTACTTGGATGGGAGACTTTCAGCAAATCATAGAGACTTAAACTAGAGTAGGAAGTGAAACATAACCAGAAGGCAGCAATGACAAACCACTTTTACTATGTTTTAAGAAAATGGCATAATTTCTGATGTCAGCATCTCATGTCTCAACTTGAAGGAAACTTTATTTTGACCCAGCAAAATCATCACATAAACACTAAAAGAGACTGTATATTTTTTAAAAAATAAAAGAATACATAAAACCTCCCTTAAAAACTTTGCAAATCCCTATTCCTGTTCCCCAAATGGTTGATCTTGTGAGACAGAATTCTGCTTCCACTTTAATGTGGAATCCTTGAATTATGCACCTTGCCATGAGAAGCAAAAATCAGTACTGAATCCTGCAATATATATCTAAGGAATGTAAAATAAAAACATAGTTGACACATACAGTATAATCCACTATTTTTCCCTTCTGTGGAAAATGTACATGTTCCTGCTGAATTTGTCTAATGAAAGGAACATTTAAATGCGTCCCTCAAATGTTTGGTATAAACACACTGGTTAGTTCTTTTTTTGATACAATAATAAATTCCTCTCTTGGCTAGATATAATCCATGAGTTTGTGCCAGAGTTCCACTTGCTGCTTTAAACACAGAGAAGAAGCATGAAAGTACGGAAATTAAACTTTGTCAAAAGACTGTCTATGATATTGTCATTGAGAAGCAATTATCTGAAGATGGCATTAATACATATAGTTAGGTATTAACCATTTTACTTGGTTTTAGATAGTGAATGAGCCATGGCTGGCCTTATGGATTATAAACCTTACTCCCTGAGGTTGTACAGCAGCTATAATTCCAAAGTAATTATATGTTCAAATACCATCAGCTCCAAGCAACAACAGTTAAAATCATATGCTGTGATGGCACTTTTATTTCAAGACTCCTTAGGGTAAAAGCTTATTTCTCTAAGCTTTGAAATTACAGAAATCTAGCACCTTCTGTTTAATTAAGATCACTGCAGCAATTCTTTCGCAATACAATACAATTTTACATATACACATATATAGATTTTATCTCCATGTATAATATTTCCAAAGTGTTCATGAACCTAGTAACAAGGCAACTTTGAAAGTCACTTTACAGATAATATTTTGCCTCCCGAAGCTTGCCTGGTTGTGAGGAAAATAGTTAATTATCAATGAAAATAGATGTAGAAATTACAGAACATGTATTTATAGAAAAAATATCATATGAGAAGCACTATTAAAGATCCGGGTATCAGGAGCTTGATTTTCATCCCACTCTAACAATTCTGCCAAAATATATGGAGAAAACAAGTGTGTTTCTATTCTCAGCTTGGAAAGAACAAATTTATCTCCTTATCTATTTGCAACTGGTTTTAGCAGCACTGCAGAATGGACAGATGGAGATTGGGTAAAGAGTAACCTCTCCTAGTTAACTTTTTTTTCATATCTTTGTGTGCTTTTCAGGTTCAACATCAAGCACCTACAGACTACATTGGAACACCTTTTCTTCTAATCTATATTACACTATTTTCACCAGTAATGGCTAAAGGGGCAAAAGGCCCCAAAGGGAAAAAGATCACCTTGAAGATTGCTAAGACTTGCATTAAGATAACCTTTGATGGGAAGCGCCGTCTTGATCTGAGCAAAATGGGCATCACAACTTTTCCTAGATGTATCCTCAAGCTGGATGATGTGGATGAGCTGGATCTCAGCAGAAACATGATTAAAAAAATCCCGGAATCAATTGAAAAATTTCAAAACCTACGTTGGTTGGACTTGCACAGCAACCAAATTGATAAGCTGCCAGAAACAATAGGGAACCTACAGAATCTTGTTTTCCTGAATCTCTCCAATAACAAGCTCACAGCCCGGAGTTTACCAGTGGAGCTAAATCAACTCAAAAATCTGCGAAATCTTAATCTTGGTCTCAACCACATTGACAATCTCCCAACCACTCTGGGAGCTTTAAAGGAGCTCCAGGAAGTTCGGGTATTTGATAATTTACTGACAATTATCCCAAACAGTATTGTAAAACTCCCTAAGCTTAAGAAACTTAATACCAAGAGAAACCCATTTCCTGGGCCCACAGAAGAGGAAATTTTTATTGATAACATCAAACGCCTTGAGACACTTTATTTGGTGGAAGAAAAAGATCTTTGCTTCCCATGCTTGAGGAAATGTCAAGAAGAGAGGGACAAACTAAACAAGCTGAAGAACACAATAACCTCTTCCCTCAAAAAGCCAAACTTCTCAAACCTCATGACCCCAAACTCACTAGCAAAGGAGAATCAAGCAGAGTGGAGGTGAATGGGCCACCATGCCCATCCTCAGACAGATACTGATGCTGAGGTATGGCAGGGCACAGCAATTTTTCATCCTTCTTTAGGAATGATCCCAAGTAATAAAATGACTCTATATCACATATAGGTTCCACTACTTTGACAGACACATTTCAATCCACCACCCATTCCCATAGAGGAAGTCAGAATCTGAAATCTGTTATCTTCAGCATCTACCTTGCAACTGGAATCACAACCATTGTGATTATTGACCTTCTAAAATATACCAGAGCTTCACTGAAGACTTCCTCTTCTCTCATGATACAACAAAGGTGGGCTGGAGTGTTTGGACATTAGATATGAGAGATATCCCAAACATCTGCTCATCCATTGCCAAAGACTTCTAGCTCTCAGAGAGATTCAAGAGATAATTGCATATGGGAGGCAAAGTGCTAACAGCAAAAGAAAAAAAACTTTGCTTTTAGGCTAGTTTTCATTTCCAACTCCAATCTTGTTGCTTGGGAAAAGGAGCCAGAATTGCCCATAACCCTTTCAAGACTATCAATATTTAGGAACTGAGGGCCTGAATTAGCAAAATCATAGAGAAAATTATCCTTCTGATGATTCTTGCTCCAAGCTAAATCAAGTCAGGGTCCAAGCATCATTAGAGAGCAAAGGCTACTTATTCCAGCACATGTTTTTCTCGCCAACACATCACATCTTGTGCACTTAACATAGTGAAAAGCAATTCTAATTCTTTTGGCTCCTTTCGCAATTCTTTAGATATTTGGTCTAAGGAAGAATCCCCAACTGTATTTTGAATTTTACTTGAGGAGGATTTTGGTAGCACCCTTTGATTGTAGAACTTCATCATTGTATCAGTTATTAAAATGTTGCTGGCACTATTACTTTTCTTGCTTCATGCCTATAAAGAGTTAATGCTGGCAACTTGGTAATTACATCTAGAAATTACTATTCAAATTGCCATACTTTATTCCTGAACTCAATCCATAATAGAAGTTTGCAATTTGTATTTCAATGTATAAGATGAATTACTATATCAAGAATTTCCAAATGATTTCCTTCTCTAGCATATAAATAGTAACATGGGCTAGAATACAGAACTTGAAGAAACTCAAAGGATACATTCTGAACAAAAAAAAAAGTTTACTGTTAAGACCAATGATAGCATTCAAGTTATGAAAATGGATTAGTGATACTTCTTCCCACATTTGATCATTTACAAGCTAGAATCACATGACTGTGATGTGCACATAGGAGATGGCTTTCTAACTCAGGTTATGGAGATCTTTTGCACATTTATTCTATAAGCAGTTTGGAGGATCTTTGGATTAAACTGTCACTATCACATCCATCCTAAAGGAAATCAACCTGATAGTTCATTGGAAGGACAGATACTGAAGCTGAAGCTTTGGCCATATAATGCAAAGAGAGGACTCATTGGAAAAGACATGATTCTGCAAAAGATTGAAGGCAAAAGGAGAAGGGGACGGCAGAGGATGAGGTGGTTAGATAGCATTGTAGACATGATGGGTGTGGATTTGGATGGACTTTGGGAGGCAGGGCAAGACAATGAGGCCTGGCATGCTGTGGTCCATGGAGTCATGAAAAGTCAGATATGAATGAGCGACTGAACAACAACAAATCACATTCTTGGATTACACTGTCACTATTACATACATGGCAGTCCTTATTGTCAATCCCACTAGGTAGACCAGACCTAGATAACTTCTCAAGAAGATTACAACTACTTTTGAGATTGGCCATAATAACAGAATCTTGAAAGTCCAGCTGTATTTTGTCTTCTCCTTGTAGTTCAGTGAATTCAGGAAGTATCTATTTGAGCTATTTCTAAGCATTATATACTGTTCTGGACTTTTAAAAGCCCCTTTTGCCTAGGTTCATACATATCTCCATTAAGGTTATCTTCCCAATTCTTCACTTCTGTTCAGCCATTACGTATATGCCTAGGGTTTATTATATACAAACAAAACTCACCACTTCTCTGAAAGGTACAGAGCAACTGGGCCGGGTCTTGAATGTCTAATGTTTACTCCTTGCATTCTCACTTATGTGCATGCAAGAACTAGTCAAAGCAACAAAATGGATTATAGATATGGGCAAGCACATAAATTAGTCATATTTAAGCAGGACATTTACTGGCTTCTAGGAAAATAAAATCACTTCTTCATAAGCGCACAGAAAGTCCATACAGAAGCAGCCAAGGAAGTTCCAAAACATATGAGGCACTTCTTCCGCACATACCAGGGATTCTGCACTCTGTATGACATTTCTGAGCCAAAAGAAGAGGCTAAATATATGGCAAAAATTGGAATACAATGTTGTTCAAGGAACAATCACTGATTGTTTCAGTGCTATTTCAGTGCTACAAATATATAGCCTTACTGAGATTTTCAAGAACCTTTCTAGTCCTTTGTCCTGTCATGCCAAAACACTATATAAGTAGCTAGCTCAATAGCTGTTCCCTGAATTCATGAAACCAAGTTTCTGTAATTAACAGAATGCAACTGTTTAAGTGGTCTTAATTATCTTTAACCTAATGGATTTGCCTTGCTTTTGCTTTCTCTCTCTCTGCACCACCTGCTTGTAGGGAGAATCATCCCTCAGTATCTTGTGAAAACAAAGAAACTCAGCTGTTGTAACATGTTGTTCACTACTTAATCCAAAAGATCTTGTCAGTTGTAGAAGAATTTCCCCACAGTATTTCATATTGTTGACTAACAAAACACATACATCCATACAAGCACTGTAAAGGAAAGCACCAAGCCTCTGCATCTAAACATGCCACCATACATAAACTGGTTCTCAGTTGTTATTTGGAGATTATTTGCTATGTTCAAATACTGAATGATCATGGAGGAACAATCTGATGAACAATTAAACAATCTGCATAGTAGCATCTGAGAATACAAATCAGTTTACTTTATACTTGAAGGTATGTTTATTTATGAATTTATGTGAATTTATGACTTCATTTAACTATGTTTCAAAGTATGATACCCTCGAAAAAAGTGACTTACAGTCCATCCTTGAAATTATGACCATCACACTACCCCCCACAGTGACTGTAATTCACGTACTTGGCAACCAGCTTGCATTTACAGGGGTTGCAGCATCTTGCAGTTACATGATTGTGTTCTGTTACTTTTCCAGTCAGCTTCTGACAAGCAAGGTCAATTGGGGAAACCAGATTCACAATGATCATTTGATTCACTTAAACAACTGCAGTAAAAATGATCATAAAATGATCTGGGTCTGGTCATATGATGATTCCCTGTGAATAACTATATCACTTAGCAACCAAAATTCTGATCCCGATTGTGATCATAATTTGAAGACTATCTGTAGGTCAAATTACTTAATCATCCCTGAGACTTGCCAGTGAGGTTATGCTTAACATTCCCACTGAAGGAGAATTTCAGTCAAAAGTGGGAAGAGTCACTACCTCTATCTGTCTCTGGCTCCGAGGTACAATTCAGAGGGTTCTCAAGTTTGGGGCAAATGAAGGACATTCAGAAGTGGTTGAGCACAGGTGGGGGGTTGTTTTCCTCAAACAGCTGAACTGTTGGACTGTCAGGCAAGTGCCAGTACAAAAGACAACAACATTTACTTAAATACTTTTCTTTAACATTAGGATATATAAAAATACCTTATATTAGTAGACTCGTTTGTGATGCCTTTTGGTTTCACTGAACAAAATCTAAGGAAAGAGAATTTACAGAAGTTACTTTATTCTTCTGAATGGTGACAGCTTTAGACAATGTATTCTGAAAGCTTTTGTTTTATTTTGTTATGTATATTTATGTTCATACAGTAAATATCAGCAGCTGATGACTAAAATAATTTGTAGATCTAATTTCTAAAAATAGCACAAAACATGCAGCCCCACATACCCACATATACATAGGTAAAAATGTGTTGTTTGGATTTTTTTCCATTTGCTTCATCAGTGGCATCCAAGAATTGTTTATCTCTTCTTCTGTAATGAAGTAACATGTTTCTGTTGTATTTGTGTGCATCTTTGTGCTTGCTTACATGGGAAACCCAAGATGGGCTGCATGCATGGGGCAACAGCCACCATTCTCAGCCATTCCCAACAAGCACCTCCTTGCCCTGGCTAGGCAGGCACTGGAGGTTTTTTAAATGCTTTTTCTGCAGCCCCAACATGATTTTGCCCATTTTTAAACTGAATTTTCTTTTCCTGATTTTTCCCAAATTTGTCTCATTATGTTCAGTCTAGAGACAGTAAATCTGTTGATAAAAAGAAAGTCCACCACCCTCTTAAATAATTTCTTTCCTGAAATCCATTAGGTTAAAGATAATTAAGAAACAAAATAATGGCCTTTTCTTGAAGAGTTATTTATTTCTTAATGCTGGGATTTTTCATATCTCATTGTTGTTTTATTGTTTATGATTGTTCTAACAAGATCAGAAAGCACAATTTGTCAAATATGTTGGATTTGCCTGCCAATGGCACAAAGCCAAGTTGGTATGTTCATTCCTACTAGACTAAGGCCAAATACATGTGTGGGCTTAACAAATGTCTGTTTTAATATTCTGCAGACAAGAGGTAGAATACTTATTAATGATGTGAAAATGTGCAAATGCTGATGATACGATTACCTGTAAATATGGTCTGTAGCTAAGTATTTATTATATGAAAATGAGAGCTGGAAATATCAAGAGAAATTAAACATTGTAGAAAAATATAAACAATAGAAATGAGGTACTTAAATAGTTGGAGTGTGTATGTGGTTCTCAATGAGGTTTGAATGCAAAAGTGAATGAATGGCCAAAGAAATAAGTTGAGGTGGTTTGATCATATAGAGAATGAATGAGGATTAAAAAAAGTTCATGAAGAAAGAATGGATTGAAAGGAAGAGGATGATCAAAAGTGTCATTATGAGATCCTAAAAAAGATAGCACTGAAAATCTTAAAAAACAAGAGCAATGCAAAATGATAGCAGCAACAATAGTTTGCAAGAACAGAAATATACAGAATCCATAAATTACTTTTATATAAGTTTCGTATTCTTTTTATCTTGCATCTCACTATTCTTTGACTTTTGTTTCTTATTCCTGCAATATGTCCTATGTTGCTTGCCCTAAGATATCCATATGTATATAAGGGTGTGTGTTTTGTCTGGATTTAAGCTACATGTGCAAAATACTGTGTCAATTAAGTTAGATCTTTTTTAAATGTAGTTAAGTTTTGGAAATTATAAATGAAACTATATTACACTGTCTTGTAATAATACATGTTTATACAGTGGAACTTCGGATTGCAAGCACCTTGGTTCACGAGATTTTCACAAGATGAGCAAAAATTTTTAATAAAATTTAATTCAGTTAATGAGCAACAATTTGCAAGACAAGCACCGTGCATCTCACAACGGAGCTGATGGTTTTTCTCTCTTGCTGCGTAAAAAGTGTAAATTAAGTGAAAGGCATTCAAGAGAAGGAACTTGCGAGACGCAGATTCCAGATTCTCCTTCCAGACAATCCCCCTCCCCCTCCTCTCCTCCCTCTTTTCTCCCTCACACCAGCTGGGACACTTCTTAAAGCATAGGAAGACTGACCCCCCCCATCTTCCCTGTCATTCACACACACATACACACACACACACACACCCTCATTGCCAGGCACCATTTAGCCCATCCCCCTCCTGCCCATCTCTTCTCCCCTCTCACAGCACAGAGGCAGGTTATGATAAGAAACATTTCCAAACCACCCAGGAAAGACCCCTGGAAAGGCACTGCTGAGGGAAAAGGAAAAAGTCCATTTGGCCTCAAGTGACGGCAGCAGCGGATCTGCTCAATCCAACAGGGATCCAGATAGCGCTGGCTGAGCAGCAGCCGATGGCCAAAAGCTGCCTCAGAGCAGATCCATAAGTACTGGTTAATTTATTTTTGTATTGTGTGTTAATCATTGTTACTTGTTTCAGATATTGGGGACAATCATTTCTACATAAAATTCCATTGAAATTGATTTTTTTGTGAATATTTTTGGGGACGTGGAATGAATCATCATTTACATTGTTTCCTATGGGAAACCTCGCTTTGGTTTAAGAGCAATTTGGACTAAGAGCATTCTTCTGGAACAAATTAGGCTCACAGTTGCAGGTTCCACTGTACTCTCAAACTGACAAGCAATGGGGGACTTATACATACAGTATATGAAAAAACAAGATTCCTAATGAACTCTTGAAGAAAACAGCTTACAACCATGCAGGAAGCAATGCTGTTTCAGAGCCTCTGCAAAGGGTACCTTGTCAAGAATTTTGTCCTGTCACTGTTGTGGAATACAAGGAAAATGGAATAACCATTGTTTAAGAAGATCTCCAGAGCTATCTCCTGTGAAAATAAACCAAATAAGGTATGGTCAGTTTGCAAGAGAAAGGAGAAATTGCCTCTTTCTCCTAGCAATTTTAATAAAAAAACTGAACTTAAAAATCATCATATTGTCTAGAAAGCAGCCTTATCCGAATTTCCCTGAAGCGTTTACTTTATCCCATGAAAAATTGTCTAATGCAGAAGAATCATGTTTAGAAAATGTCTGGAGCCAACAGGATTAGATCCAGGAATGTTGGGATCTCCATACTTCTACTCTAAAAATTCATTGTCAGGGTGCAGATCGAAGGGCTGTGGCAGCTACCTTTCAGACATCTTCAAAAATTGCTGCTGAATTTTACATATTAATGTGAGGGGGCTAGAATTATTAAGGATATGACTAGAGAGTACATATATGGACTGCATTTTTAATGACTTTAAAGGATTTTTTTCCAGGCCTTAAGCACTATTTCATGAAGCATAGTCCCTGGCAGCAGTGAACAGCCAAATGAGTTCCTGGCTCAGAAATAGTTACACATCTCTGCTCCAGGTTCACTACACACCCACCCATGCAGTTAATCGATTCTCCTGAAGTTGAAAACACATATAAGATTTGTTATATGTGTTTAGTTAGTTCTGTTAGAAGTTTAGTTAGTTCTGTTAGAAGGTCAATAGTTGCTGAATTTGCACACCTATGTTCTTCCCATTTTGCTGTTGATTAAAACATCTCACTGATAAGAAAACTCAAGCTTGGAAGAAGTGTCAAAATTTGAAACTATTTCCTTTAACTTGACACAATCAGGATGGGTGCAAATTTTATTTTTTTATTTTTATTGTTATTTGTTAACTTCGCCGGCTTGTTGTTGCTATTATTGTTTGTCTATCTCTGATCAGGTTTTTCACATAGAATTTCAACTCAAATGTAGGTATGTAGAATTCAAATATTTCAGAATCTTCCTTCCTTTCTCTGCCATCCAAAGAAACATTTAACAGCTTGTGCAGGTTGACTGTTTCATTTATTCTAACCTGTCGGACATCCATCCCAAACCCTTGTATATCTTCATTAGTTATCCTCTCCTTGAAGAACCGTCTATACAGACAGCTGATTCGTACCTGAACAAGAAAGCGCATTGGCTGGATTTCTTTAATGTCACTGTAGGAATGGCAGGAACATGTGGGCTCAACAGATGTGGTCTTGGTTGGGTAGCATAAGTTATAAATGAATGACTCACTGATGCTAGAAACAATCATGTGAAATGTACATTAGAAAACAATAGCATCATTAATTTGATTTCCTTAGTAGAAAATTAGACTGTTATTCTCTTCTTTGCACAAAAACCTATGTATGATAACTTGTTCTAGAACCATGTCAGGCTGACTCAGAAAATAATAAAATTGCCCTGTAAACTACAATCAATTTGGCTTATTTTGTGATCATTTCTCTTTTCAAATCTGTTTCCCTGAAGCCCCAGTTAGTTTGGCCCCTTTCTGATAATGTAATCTGATGATGAAATTAAATTCTCTGGAGACCTGTAGAAAGATTGATGGAAGGCACTATTTCCTTTCCCTCTCTGATTGTAAAGCTACATCTCTTGGAAATATAACCTGATGAGAACCCTAGTGCTAATGTCCTGGTAATTTGCGATAAACCAAGCAGAAGAAAATTAAAAAAAGATTTTTCTTCCTTCCTTGTTTCCTATTATTGGAATTGCAAAATCCATCATTCTTGCTCATTTTGTGGTAGAAATATCCCCAAAGACTCCTGTCTAAGTTCTTAAATTTGGATCATTTTTCTGTTATACTTTATATTATTTTTTTTTCTCCCAGAAATGTTGTTTCTGCATGTATGTCAGCCCTTCAAGGTAAGAAACCTGTCATAATTATAGTTACAAAATTTTGAATGCACTTCCCCCTCCCTCTATCTTTGTGAGAACTTGGAAGATTCTTGTATGACGCTTTCTCAGGTTACAGTTATACCAAACTTTTTTTTATCTGACCACTACCTTAGGAGTGCTGTTCCTTTATCCCTCAAGGCCATTCTTCCTTCCAAGTACAATGTGTGAGAAATTGGGATTTGACCGTGTATAGAAATGACATGTTTTAGCAATAATTAGCAATATAACAAGGCCATAACCCAATAATAGCTCTGATAAAACAACTCACCATGATAAGCAATGGTTTGTGCAATAAACCTCTTCTAAATGGGATAGAGTAAAATGCTTGCAGATGTAGAAATGATCCTGGCCAAAGAGAATCACCCCTTCCAATGCTGTGTGTCCATCAATGATCACTACAGACTGTCGACATGTAACCTAAAGAAGGAAGATAGCAATGCATGTAAACTGCATAGCAGTGCTTACTTCTTTCCCCAATATTTTACAATGAAAAATGAGGACTTGCTCAGTTAGCTAGAATAATTGGCTGATCAATACTCAGTTTTTAATGTCCTTCCCTCTATAATATAATCTTGTTCATTCTAATGTAATTTGTCCTGCTGT
>JANHZU010005686.1:40598-50844 GCA_032468055.1 Acrochordus granulatus | reverse complement strand
CAATCCAGATGCCTGTTTTTTAAACTTTTGTTGCGATGCAATTACCCTGGATGAATGAGAGTCTTCACAGACATTGAAGCATGTACTATGTTTCATTATCTTCACAGGCTTATTAAGTGAGACTTTATTTCAGCAATATAACCTAATCTTGCTTAGTACAGGTATTAGGCATAACAAGTCACTCAGCACAAAGAAGCCCACTCTTTTTGGACATTGGACAACCATGAGACTCCAAAATCTTAGATGTGACAATATGTTGCAAATACACTTCTGCCCAGATTGGCCTGTCACACCAATTTCACACTCTTTCTTCATACTGCTTCTAGGCATGGGAATCACTGGAATGCATTTCCTTTCCATATGATTGTCCATATATTAGAGGCTATCACCTTTTCACTGTTTACAGCTCAGAGAAACTGGAGCAGTGATGCATTATTTGTCCAGTTTGCTATTTTTTATTATCTTGGCAAACAGGAACCGTGCCATAGCTAGTTTCATATCATAAAAGTTTTTTTTTAAAAAGTGGCAACTTATCTAAACCAAAAACAAGGAACTTTGCATATGTATGCAGAGGAACCAAAACAAGATGATCACTGGCCAGGAAATTAATAAGCACAAATGTCTGAATTCAATCTGCAAAGAGAACAAGGACACAATTATGTTTTATCAATGAACTGTAACATTTATCCCATTTGTCTATGCCATTACTGTAGATTACAAATGGAAAAAAGAAAAAGTCAAGGGAAATCAGTCAATCAATATGGAATCAATTTTATATTCTCCTAAGCCAAGACTTATAGCCTTTTTCACTACACCAGCTTGCCAGAGAAGCTAAAGCTAATGCTGTTGTCCTTGTAGAGGTATCTAACAACTCAACCTGAGTCATGCAACACCATAGACTAATGTAGTTCCATTTTTTTTCTTTTAAATCTGTCAGCTTTGGTCTTGGTCCTCATGCTAAGCTATTTCTGTTCAGGCAAAAGCTAAACAGGTCTTGTATTGCTTTGCTGCTTTGGTACTTAAAGTGCTGGACATTCACATAAGACAGAATTTCTTAAAGCACAAACATTGTGTTGATCTTTAATTAAGCTCCCGCCTTACATTACTGTGGACATCTTGAGTATAGCAAGCTGTAAGTGGCCCTCAATGCCTTTTTTTCCCCAGCTCCCAGAAATCTTGCTATCTGTTTTGATGGTTAACTGCTGAAAAACAGAATTCAATTTTTCACTATTTGGGGCAATTTTTTTTTAAAGTGAAGGCTTTATTTATGTATGAAACCTCAAGAACTTCCCCTAACCCCAGAAAAAAATCACTCCTTTCGATGGCACCAACCCACCATTGCCTTGGATCCCTGGCAAGACAGAAAAGATTCCAGCCACCCCAAGCTGCCATCTTGACTTCACACTGCTTAAGAGATTTTTCCCCATTTCTTCAATTAAGACTTAAACCCTAAGAATTCAGAGACTTCCAATAAATTAAGAATGCAAATAAAATGGCTTCAGATGTAGAATATTCCTTGTTCAAGAATTATCTAAATCAATGTTTCTCAACCTGGGCCACTTTCAGATGTGTGGACTTCAAGTCCCAACCAATTGCTGGCTGGAGAATTCTGGGAGCTCAAGTCCACATATCTGAAATTGGCCCTGGATGAAAAACACTGGAAATGAATCTTTTCCTATCTCGGTTCTCTTATTGTTCATGTCCTGATGGAAGTAAAGATTAAACATCTGTTCCTTAGAACATCCTGCATCATTTACTAACTTACTAATAATTCCAGAAGACAGTTTTTGTTTTATGAATTTTAATGCTTGGGTTTGTAGCTGTGGCAATAAAACTCTTACTGGACTCTTCCATGTAGATCGAGGTATGTTCAAGATAACAGTAGTATAGATAGTCTCCTTTGTGTTACATAAAACTGCAGTCTGGCACAGATATCAGAAACACAGTTATCAGAAATAAATTTTGCTAAATTCAGTGGGATTTCACACTGAGTCGACAAGCACTGGATTGCACCAGAAGACTTTAATCCTGTTTTCCTCTCCTTACCAAATGTATTTATTAGATTTATAACTCACTTTTTATTTGGGAACTTTAGGCAGCATATATAGTGCTTCCTCCTATTAGTCTCTGGAGCAGTACAAGAAGGAACCCACAATTTGGAGCTCCAGTCACTCCATTTATTGTACCTGTAGTCCAAGCAAGAAATAACCAACACAGAGGCCTGTTCAGTTAGACATGTCTCTATCTCCACAAGCCATTGCCACCTACTGTCTTGGGAGATTAAATTTCTGGAGATTTTTCAAATGTTTTTCCCCAATTTTTGGGTTTTTTAAATTCTTGCGAAATTGCATCTAAGATAGTTTTATAGAATTTATATCATAAAAGGCAGTAAATATACAGTTCAAATAAATGCATGAGTAAATAATAAAGGCAATGGCACTGAATATATATTGTTGGGAAATTACACAGCTGCAGTTTTGAAACAATTTCAAACATCAAATTAACAATGAGTAATTAAAAGGAGGAAGAGAAGCAATTACTATGTGAGGTAGAAAAATTAGGATTTTTTATGAACATAAGGAGAGCTGACAAAGCAGCTGTGCTAAAATCAGTAAACAACCTTACCAAGTGGTTCATGTGCTATTAATTATGAATATGAACATTCAATCTTATCAAGTGGATTACCAGAAAGGTGTGTGTTCCAGTAATTTGTGTAGTTCCATTTACAAAGCTAGATTAAAAATATTAGTGGAGCAGCTGGGCTGATGATGCAAAATATATAAAACAATGGATTTTTTCTTGCTTTTGTTCGGAGATGAGTCATTTCTTCTTTTTTATAAATTATACTAAGCCTATTTTAGGCCTTATATCTATATTTTTATTTCATTCATTCCATTATTCAAGGAACTTTTAAGGGTAGAGTTATCAGTTTTGGTCCTCAGGTATTAAAAGAACCACTAGGAGACAACAAATGGTTAGAGAGTTGGGCGTTTCTCTGCTTCCATCTATTAGTCATCCAAATGTTTTGCTGTTCAAGGGGCTTGAATCTTGCAATTCCCCATGCAAAACACTCCAAACTGTTTGGAGGTTTGTTTTGGTCAAACCCAGAAATAATTGGGGAGAGGGGGTTATTTCATCTGAGTCACAATTGTCCCATACAGATTAAGAGAATTTCACAAACACAATGCTTTCTTTCAGAGTCACTTTTGGTGAGATGGGCAACTAAATAAATAAAGACATAAATAAATGCACATCATGCAGGTATTGAAAATGTATTATTTCTTTATTCAGTTACCGATAAAGTATTTCACTTTATACAAGAAGGAAAGGGAAGTCAAAGCACCGGCCTGCTTTTCTTAAAAAAAACAACCCAAAGTATCAGGAGAAATACAGTAAAATAAAAGGTGCTCTTCTACAGATCACGATAAAAGATTCCATATGTACTTTAAAGGCCTGGTTTTCTCTTTTTAGATGGAACAGTGGAGTTGGCAACAAAGAACAAAATGACACTAACAAAGGATCAAGCAGGAAAAAGGGAATGAAAATTCAAAAGCCCACCCAAATCATGTATCAGATGAAACAGATAAACCTATAGCCAGTTATTACTGTTAAATAAATAATACATTATGTTTTGTCTATATGCACAAACACTGATGAAAAAAAACAAGTGCAGGCATATAAGCATCACACTTGTCTCTGTTTTCCACCACATGAGGACTCAAGGATTGAGATTTAGACCATTTGGGAACAAACAGCATTTCTCTTGAATGAGTAAATGCAGCCTGAGAAAACTCCTTGAGCCTAAGCTGTGAGTGGATCTGCCAAGAAGCATCTTTGCAGAAGTGCATCAGATAGACCAGCTGCAACCTTTCGGGAGGTATTAGTTTTGGCAAGAGTTTTCTATACCTAGGATCAGCCTTTTCTTGATTACTGCAAAATGTTTGATTTGAGGCTACCCTTAACAAGTATCCAGAAGCTGTAATTGGAGCAAAATGTGGCAGTCAGATTGTTAATTGTGCTGACATATCTGTACCTTTACATTCTATGATTCTGTGAAAACATGATGTTTAGTTATCAATGGATCCCAAATCAAGTACCTGCAGCAAGGGATTCCAAGTCATATTCATGCAGGTATACAGTCTTCATGCATGACAGCAAACCTAGATGTTCCCATTTTTTCTTTTAACATATGTTGGTGAACTGTCACATACACTGACCCTCATAAGCAAATCAATTACATCATCTAAGAAGGACTGCTTACATATCATGAAAATGACTTGGAAGATTTGATAGATTGATATATATATATAGAGAGAGAGTCCTTTCGGTTGAAATAACACATGCTGTTGTGCACTTCATCTGTGAACACAGAGGTCACTCTGCAGTCTGGAAGCTTAGAATATAGCACTAAAGGTAGCACTGGATGTCTATTGGGTGTTATTCTGTATGCCATTCACAGGTTTTATAGCACAGGGCTCACTAGCAGGTTCTATCAACAGCTACAACTTCTAGTTCCCTTGGATGGATATGACAGTGGCATATTCAAAGCATATTCACAGTGCTTTGTAGTGCATATGTGGACAATCTTGAGGTCTCTTTCCAATCTCCAGTACACCATAGAACAACTGGCAAGGCATTTGGTGGTTGTCTACTCTGATGATATGTTCCACCCACTGCATCTGGGCTCTGATAATCAGGAACTCACTGCTTCTGGACTCCCTGTGACCCAAAATCTCCAGGTTGGAGACATGGCCCTGTCAACAAATGTTAAGGATGGAGTGGAACTTGTGCCTGTGAAATTTCTCCAGAAGTTTGATGTGTCATTGATACAGAATCCAGGATTCACATCCATATAGGAGAGAAGAGATAACCACAGCTCTGTAGACTTTCAGATTTGTGGAGCTATAGATGTTGTGTTGATTGAGCATTCTAGTAAGCAGCTGCCCCAGAGTCTGGTTGGCCTTTGGAGTCAATTTCATCATCATTTGAGATGATGTGTCCCAAGTATTTCAAATTGCTTACATCTGTATGCTGGGTGAAATCAACGGTGATTTTTCATCAAATACTGACAGGGTTAGTTTTTAGCATGGGCTGATAGAGCTACTAGCTCTTTTTTAGGCTGATAATCAGACTGAAGAGCATAGCAGTATCTGAGAAATTGTTCAGTATCAACTGTAGATTATTGTTTTTGTGTAGTAGGTTTTCTTGAATGACTGTATAGAGACACTGAGTGTTCAAGCAGCAAGGTCAAAGAGACAGTTATCCATTTGGTACCTGATGAGACCCTGGAGAATATATGTCAACATGAAAGTGAACAACAGATTGAACAGGACTGGAGCTAATACATAACCCTGCTTCAGTCCAATGGAAATGGCAAATGTGGCTGATGTATCACCATTGTAAAGGATATGTCCTGTCATTCTGTCACAAATAGCTGAATCAACTTCATTAATTTCCTCGGATATCCATTATGTCTCAGGAAAGTCCAATGAGCCTCCCTGCTTATAGTGTCAAATGTCTTTGTGAAGTCAATGAAGAGAGATTAAAGGGGTTTGTTTGCTCAATTCACTTTTGCTGGAGTTGTTTCATGGTAAATATATTTGCTGTACTTCGTTCTGGCACCACACTGTGCCTCTAGGATGTTCTTCCTGAGATAGTGACAAGTCTCTTCAGGAAATGCAAGCAAAAATCTTGCCTGCGATGGACAGCAGTGAGATATCTTTGTAGTTTCCACAGTCTGATTTGCTTCTCTTATTTTTATAGAAAACAACAATGAATGCATCACAGAAGTCATCAGATCTCTTCTATGAGCCAGTTTTCTGCTAAGATGGGTTGGAATATCTGTGAAGCATTTAAGTCTAGAGCTCTGTAGATCTCAAAAGGAGCAGGGATCCTGCCCTGTTGTTTATTTGAATTCATCTCTACGATCACTTTCTTGATCTCATCAATAGAGGGATGCAGGTCTAGGGCATCCAAGACTGGCAGCTGAGGAATCTGTTCTAAGACATCATGATCAACTGTGAACAGTCTCTTGAATAGGTTGGAAAAGTGTTCAGCCCAACAAACAGTTCTTCTCGGTCTTTGATCAGGCTTGACTTTAGGAGATGACAGCAAGAGACAGCATGGTTGATTTAGAAGTGCCATAAACTACTTTTATGGTGCTGAAGAACTTTCTAGTGGCATACATGTCTGCATAGCATTCCACTTGCTCAGGTTTTCTCTGTTACTACCTGTCCTGTATTTCCCACAGTTCTTCCTGTATTTTGGACTTCAGGTATTTAAATTTGTCTATCTTTGAATAGATGATAAATCATTCTGTCAGTTTGCATAGACTTTGCTCTTGGCCTGGAAGACTACTGAAATGGTCTCATGTTTTTTATCAAACCAGTCTTGGTGTGCCCAGATTTTCAATCCAACTATAGTTATTGCAGTCTGTGTGACAACATCTTTAAACTGCATCCACTTTTCAGAACAGATTCCTACAAATGGTAAATTGCCAGATAATTTTTCATTAAGTACATCTTGAAAACATTGGATTTGACCTGGATCTTGCAGTCTGCCGATTTTGAATGACACTTTCAAAATGATGTACTGACAATCTTTAGTTGCTTATGGTGTAATGGACTATATGCACATTGAAGATTTACCAGACCAGCCTATGATCTATCAAATACTGGCTTGACGGTGTTATGCCATATCAGCACCATCTGAAGACATCACCATCTCCTGGAAGATACAGTGTAGCAACCTTATCTTATGGTGTTAATTTACAGTTGACACATTAGAGGGATACATCCTTTCACAAGGCATGTTTTACCATCATTCTTGATAATAGTAAGATACTTTGAAAATGGCTCACCACAAAAGTTGATGTTATCACAAACAGACACAATCATCTTTAAAATAATCTCCATGTAGACTCCATGGTAGAGAGCACATCTTACAGCCAGCTTCACCACTTCCCATCTAGCCCCATGTGGTTCTCTATTTCAGTAGAAGAAGATCAGCAGGAGACCAGACATTTGACTGCTGCATCCTTCCATCAGGGAAGGAAAATCTAAATTGCTTCTATTTGGCTTCCAGTAAAAGAGAAGCTTAGCAGCATGGGGCTAGTTGTAAATGGTCAGCTTAATTCACTGGACAGCTGCCGGCTGGTGACAAAAAAAGGGAGGGAATGTAATGTAATTGTATACACTTTCTGAATGTATTATTTCACAATTGGAATTATAAACACACATATATGATGGGATTATTAAAGATAAGCACATAAGAATGGATCCAAATACTTATCTTCAGAAGATATTTATGAAGTAAATGTAGTATTAAGAATGCTTTAAAATAAACAAAATACTGCTGTGACCTAGTGATTTCAAATTACATCAGGACTGCTACAATAGAAACCAATTTGCATCATTAAGTCTAATTTCAGGAACTCAGTATCAGTCACTGCTACCAGCTTTCTCCTCCCCTAAATCTGTAATTTATTAGGGGTTATTTTATGGTTTTTGATCCCTTCAGTGTCCTTGAGTCTGCAGAAAAGCCATGATGTATACCACATCTAAAACTGTGGTCTGTACAGGACACATACCATATAAAGTGTAAGTCAACAAGGAAAGAAAGCAATCAGCACCGATGTCAGATAAAGGTAGAGAAGCAGAGTAGGAGAAAACAGGAAGATGGGTGGCATGTCCAGGAATATATATGAGGGGCCCAGATGGATCTTTCAACCTGGCAGTCTTCTGGTTGGTGATGGACAGTGGAAGCCACTTGATAAGAAAGACTATGACCTTCAACTACAGCCTTTGACTTTGAGACTTTCTCCATTTGTTTAACAAAGATCAGGGCCAGAGAAAAGCAAGGCAGAAACACTTAGGACAGTGAATAAGGTGAAGCCAACATCAATTTTGTTCAAGTATTCTTGTAGTCTGTGAGGACATAAATTTTGAGTTAGGACAAGCAGAGGCAATGAATAATGACTAATATTTACAAGATGAACTACCACCCTTTAATCTGAATAAGGAGATGTATTGTTACAAGTTCAAAGAGGGAAAAGATCTCATATATCATTTTCACTGGGTGATGGGGAGAACCTGGATTTAGTGGAAGGAATCCCAGAAAGTAGGGAAATAAATAAACAAAGAATTCAGAGCCATTGGAGCTAAATAAAAGCAGCATAGAAAAATGCAGAGAGAAATGTAACTGGAAAGGGCAGAGGTCTGGGAAGGTGTAGGGCAGAAAAAATCAGCATGCAAAGTTTCAGAAGCAGGAAAAAGTACAAAAAGGGGGTGGTATTCAGAATAAGCTGAAAAAGATCAAGTTGGGATAAGGGGAGAAGAAAATGCAAATGGCAAAGGTGTTATAGGAAAGGCTTAGATTTCTTAGCCAGGCCCAAAGAAGTTAAAAGATTGTTAGCCTTCTATTCTTTAAGTTGGGGATGGACAACCTTAGAATCTGCAGGACCATACATAATCTAGTATGCTACACTAAAATGTTCATGTATAATAAAACAAAACTGAGACATGATAACATGATATATGTCTCTGTATGGATAAGACAAGCCCTACATTTTTTTAAAAAAATATTTGTTTTTATTTATTTGCAAAGATTTGTTCCTACTCATAAAACTCCAAAGTTATATGACTTTGGCCAAACTCTGCCCCAATTAAGGTACTGTAACAACTGTTCTCTCCAATTTTCTATATCCTGAGAGTTTCTATGTGGACTAACAATAACTAGGAATTATCTTGATGAATAAAACAAGAGCTTTTTGATTTGTTTAAATTTATCCAAAGACTTATGGCATGTAATTTGTGTCACTTCTAAGTTTAAAATTTGTTTGAATTTGAAAAAAACACACAATTCTGTATATACTTTACATGGCAGTAAGTTCTACTTTAAAGGAAGTTTGTTATTGAGGAAATAAAATTGTTTTCTTAGTTCACCCTGGGGGAAAGTTTCCAAACAGGCCCTCCACATGGGAAACCTTACCTTGCTCAGGCCCACCTGGATGGTGTTTAAAAACTGTTCCCCACCAACAAGAGGGAGAGAAAGTTCCTTTTCAGTCCTTCAGTACGGCCATGCCCAGGCCTTCCGTCCCAGACTCATACTGGGTGCCTGAAGAGGAAGATCGCCTCCAAGAACAGTGCAAGTTGGAGCCCTTCTTGCGAAAGGAGGAGGTGAAGCGGTAGAACTTCCTATGCTGGTTTCTCAGATACTCATGGTAGTTCCTGGTGAGCAAGATATAAAGAAAGGGGTTGATGCAACTATTGCTATAGGTCAGGCAGGTGACCAAGTAGTTGATATACTTCTGGATGTGGAGCGGCAGCCCCAGGGGCCCATGGTAGAGGGACACCAGCTGCCAGATCCAGAAGGGCAGGAAGCAGGCCCAGAAGACCAGCACGATGGTGAAGACCAGGATGAGCACCTTCTGGCGGGGTGAGCGCTCGGGCTCCGTCTTGCGCAGCGGGTTCTTCTGCGACTCCAGGTAAGTGGCGGCCAGACGGGTGTAGAGACAGCCAATGAGCAGCCCAGGGACGAGGATGCTGGTGCTGAAAAGGACAGTCAGGTAGAGCCGAAAGGCGGCGGGGCTCCAGGTCGGGGCACAGATGTGCTTGCCGTCGCCGCTCTGGCTCAGGGTGACCATCAGCATCATGGGCAGGGCAAGCAGCAGCGACAGCCCCCAGACGGCGCCGGCGGTGAGTCTGCGGGAGCGCGGCGCCCGGGAGCGCGCGGCTAAGGGCCGGGTGACGGCCAGGTAGCGCTCGGTGCACATGACGGTCAGCGTGAAGATGCTGGCGTGCATGGTGAGTAGGTCCAGGCTGAGCAGGAAGCGGCAGCCCAGCTCGCCGAAGTACCAGTCTTGCGCCACCGACGTGCCCACGATGAACGGGATGGAGCACAGGTAGAGCAGGTCAGCCAGCGCCAGGCTGGCGATGGAGCCGGACAAGGGCGCTCCGCGGGCACCCCGTCCCGAGCGCCACAGCAGCGCCAGCGTGTACACGTTGCCCGTCACGCCGGCCACACCCATGGCGGAGAGGACCGCGCCGAAAGCCCAGGTGGCCGCCGCCGCCCCCGCGGGAGCCGCGGCTGCCTGGGAAGACTCGTTGCCGAGCCCGCCGCTCGAGTTGCGCTCCATTCCGCGCCGAGCCCTCCCGCCGCCCCGGCGCGCCGGGACGAGCCTCGTCGGCGGGCGGGCGGGCTGGGACGCGCGAGGAGGCGTCGCGTTCGGTTTCCGTTTCTCTCTCCT
>JANHZU010005686.1:2531-14099 GCA_032468055.1 Acrochordus granulatus | reverse complement strand
AAAGAAAACCAAAAAAAAAAAAAAAGATTTCCAATCTTCTTTGCAACAGTTACATAATAATTACCATTTCCAGCCTCCCAAATTACATATCATTCCATTTTTCCCATAAACAATAAATCATGAAATTACCAATTCATATTTATCGATTTTCAGCAAAAAGTTCATAAAGGCTTTCCAGTTTTTTATAAGAATAATTGCTGTTCCTCCTTAATTGAACAAGTCAGTTCAGCCATTTCTGCAAGTTCTTCCATCTTCAGGATCCATTTCTCCATTATGGGTAATTCTGTATTCTTTGATCTTTGTGCATAGAATAGCCATAAGGGAAATTCCATGTATCTTTACTGAGAAACAGGTTCCGCTGTGTTCAATGAAACCGACTTCCAGATACATGTGAATAAGATTGTATTTTGTTGAACAAATATTTTATTAGTTTTAAGAAGATAAAATACATGGGGTATTTTATTAGATTTTTAAAATTGTTAAAATTTTATTTCCTCTGTTGACTGAACCCCCAGCATAAACTGATCTAAATAACAATCTATTGCTCTTTTTGGAAATGAACTTTAATTGAAAAATATAGGTAGAAAATATTGTTGATTTTATTCTAAAGGAAAATTATTATAATTGCAGTTCAAAGTTTCCTACTGTAGCACATTGTTTTTTGGAAATGTATTCTTTACTGAATGAAATGCCCACCCCTAAGAACCCACTAGTTGATTTCAAGTTATTTTTCTGAAATTGATTATAGATTTTCATACATTGTCTTAGGACTTAAAGTAGGAACCTTTGCTAGTGAGTTAAGCAGATAAGTGAGATCTTGTAATGGTATGTGAGAATGTCCTTGGGAGACAGGGCAAAGAGATGCTATCAAGGAGATAGTCAAATAAGAGGCAGCTAAGCTTGAGGGTAGGGCAGGAGGCTCATAACAGACCTTCCCTAGTTTCTTGGGCTTTAAAGGAGATCAGGAAGAGATGTACTTTCAGATTTGCAAGATTCTGATAATGTAACCTTACAATAAATTAAAATTAGTTAATTTGGCTGTGTTTCCTGTCTGGTCTACCTTGTAAGGCTGACATAAATAATTATTTGTATTACAACAGCTTTGAGGATGAATTTTTACAGCCCTTACAAAACTAAAAAAAAAATTCTACAGAGAGGAAAGTAGCAGAGACTTGGAAAGAGGTAAATAAAGAGGGTCCCTCTCTGAGGGATATGGGCAGTTTATAAATATGATTAATAAATACACAATAAAACATTAATATCTAAAGAGAGACAAAATTTGACTTTAGCAACAAATTACAGACCAATATATTACTGAATAATGACTACTGTATAAGTCTGAAAATAATTTTGATTCATGAGGATCAATGTGAGTTGTTAGCTAAAAGACAGCTAAAGGACAATTTTAGAACTGTGTTAGATATTCTTGAATATTTGGAACAACATAATGAAAAACTAACTGCAATGATATTTCTAGATTCAGAGAAGGCTTTTGACAATTTAAACTGGATTATCTTGTTCTGGAAGTTCTGGAAGATAAGATTTTTGGAGAGAATTTCATAAAATGGGCAAAATTTAGATTGAGAACAAGGTAAAATACATGGCTATAATTATGACAAATATGAATTATATTTTGTTCCAGTAAAGAGAGAGGTCCCAAGATTTCAGTTTAATCACCTTTGCTCTAGCCTGGTTTTGCATATGTGTCAAAATGGGGTTGTAAACTGGGAGGTCAATTGAAATCTTGTCCCTTCTCCCTTGTTAATTGAGGGATTTAAAGTCTCAGTATATATGATTTTTTTTATTCCTCTTGAAAGCCAGTTGGTTTCTCTTTCAAGCATCTGAAATCTGCAATCTTGGATGGAGTGTTGTCTCTCTCTAACATGTAGATTTATAGCTGATGTCTTTGAAAATTGTGTAAATTGAATCTTTTATAATATTTTTTAATCTTTTCAATTAACAAGGGGGAAAGGACAAGTTTTCAATTGCCCCCTGTTTACCCCCCACTTTGGCAAGTATGCAAAACCAACATTTGGCTAGAGCAAAGGTGATTAAACTGAAACCTTAAAAACTCTCTTAGAACAAGAGAATTCATGGAGGCATGGGAAACAGAGAGGACATCCATTAACAGGTGTGTGGAATTGCCACCTGCTTGTAGAGTGCTTCACCTCAATGAAAAACATGTGGCAGCAGCATGAAGAGAGTAGCCTTGCTGGCATTTCAAGGCCTCCAATGTTTTTCCTTTCCAATCCAGTCCGTCCTAACTTCCCTTAGCACCTCGTGTCATGTGTCTCCTCCTCTTTTGGGTTAATTAGAACATCTAGAGTGGAAAAGAGACAAGACATGCTGAGTCAAGGGCACTGGTGAGAGGGATTAACATCATTGTAATGCAGCAATGCCTTTTAAATATATTCAGATATGATCAGTATAGTGTATGGAGTGAATTGTAATATCTCTTTGTCATTGTTGTTATTTGCAATAGTGCACATAGCTTGGCTTTGTAGTCTTCTGAGGATGGGCTCCAGGAGTGGTCTGAAAGCTCAGGAAATAAAACACTTTTTAAACAAGGAGTGCAACTCAGGTACATTACTACAGAAACCCAGGAGTTGAATGTTTGCAACCATTGGCAATGGCTAAATTAACTTTTTGAATTAGAGAAAAAATAATATCTACAGTTATGGATGTTTGGAAATCTCTTACAGACTTTTTGCATTAAACAGAAAAATGTATTTACTATATGACATAGAGTGATAACTTTATCATGCCTGTATTTGTGGTTTTTCATAATTAGGAAAAAATGGATAACAGAAAAAGGAAACCTTTTCTTGTAATCATAGTGTAGGATATAACTTTATCATGCCTGTATTTGCGGCAAAGAAAATCAGAAGTTTCCTCTTTTTATTGTTTCTGCAATTTTTCTTTATTTTTTAATTTTATATAGTTTGTGTGAGTTTTTATGTTCTCTTTTAAACTTTTAATAAAATTTAAATATTAATAAAATCTTGCTAGTCTGAAAGTATATCCTCCTTCCATCTCCTTTACAGCCCACATGCCACATTAAGAGATCTCACAGGGTACCTGTCTGTTTTTGGAGGGATAAACTGTTGCAGACGATTTACTATCCTTACGTTAAGACTATAAATATTATTCAACTCATTCAGGCCATAGAGGTTGTGTTCTTATGCTGTTAATTGCTGTTTGCAAAGTACAGGAAACAGACTGGCAATTAATTTCAAGATATGATTATAACCTCTCTAGAGGTGGCACCGATTGATAGGACAGTTATTAAGCAGTGGCCCAAAACAAAATAGTTCATGTTGCCTTTTCTGTAAAGGTGACACACATCTCACGTAAGCAAAAAGCTGAATTATATGGTGGATTTCCATGTACTAGAAAAGGTGAGCACTGGATTATTCCAATAGAGCAGCCATTTTATAGAGAATGGGAGGATTAGATAATTTGTAAAAAGTACCTACATTTTGTGGACAGAAACGCTTAAAAATTGTCTTTGGAAGAAGTAAAAAAGCCTTGAAATGCTCACCAAAACTGCCAATATCCTAGAGAAATAAACAGTATCCAGTTTTGTTACATGACAAGCAAGTGATTCAAATTTGTTTCCATACTAAATAAGGACAAAAGTCATTTAATCACTATTGTGATTAACAATGGCTTGAGGGCCAAGTTAGCAATTCTGCTTGTCCTCTCCCCATTGGCATGTCACTGCCTCCAGTCTTTCACACTGTGCATGTGTTGGAATAGCAAATTTCAAATGGAAAGCTTATTTTAGACACCCACGTTCCTCCTATAATGCAGGACACTTTCCCAAGACACAGTTTCCACATTCATCCCAGAACATTTTGGTGATACAACAATCTTCATTACTGCCAATACCATAACACTGAGAATAGGCAGAGAACATCATGAAGCAATCAGTGCTCCCTCTAGTTGATCAATGGGAGAGTCCAAAAATCAGTCTGTATTTTGCTCCATGAGTTATGGCATCTTTTGAATAACAGAAATTCCCTGCCCCTGCTCCACATAGAAAGGGAAAAAGTAGCTTACACCTTTCCCCATGTTTTCAGTACATGTTGTATGCATTTGTGAGGTCATTTGAAAAGTTGCCTAGCTGTCAAGATGATATTCTTCAAGCCTAGAGGAAGCTATGAGGATGGCTATAATTTTCCAATTAGGTACTTTCCACATTTATAACTATTATTAGGGTTGTAGTGTAAAATTTCTCTTACTACCATGTCTTTTGTATTATATATTGGCTAGTCCCATTATCTCAATCCCTCTTCTTTCCATTAGTTCTAAAATTATTTTATTTCCCAAACTGGTTGTGTTCAGAGTTCCTATTTTGTACTTCTCTGTTCTGTCTCTTAGTTCTTTAACACAGCCGCACTCATTTCTTGTTTGTTCAGTCTGTTTATATCTCACTGACCTTCTGTAGTATTATGATATCCATTGCTGGCTTGCTGGGTCTGTTGCAACTTCATCAGAGCCCTCTTTGTCAGGCCGTTTCAAAGTGACCCAAGACGGCCTTCATGGCTGCTGTAATGGTCCTGTGGCACAAGGTCATGCCATACTTTGCCTAATCTTAGCAATCCCTTATTTTGTCCTGTTACCACTTCTCATGATGCGGACATGGGATTGGATTTGGAGGTGCATACTGCTTATATAATCAGGGGCAAAAAAGTTGAATTGTTTTTGTAGGGATTTTGAAAATGACTAGAAACTGATAAGCTTTCCTGGTAAGATTGCTTATAAAATTTATTAGATTTCAGAGGGAATATCACCCAGCTTCATAGATTTCCAATACTATGTGCAAATTGACAAACCTAGTGGGACCAGTCTTAGTAAGATGACTGAGACTCTGCATTGTGAAGTTATCTAGGTTGAGTTGGAATCTGTTAGTCCTGACGAAGTAGACAGAGTTCTCTGCATCATCACTTCTGCCACTTCTGTTCATCCTGGTTGGTAAAAGCCTCCAGGGAAATGACAGAAAACTGAGTTCAGAGGATGGTGAATGATTCTATGGGGCAGGAGATATGTTGCCTGTCTTGAAGGAGGTGCATCCTCTCCTCAAAAAGTAATTATTTGATCTGGCAGTTTGAGACTATTGGCTAGTATCTAATCTTTGCCTTTGGGAAAAAGTTTTTGAAAAGCTGGTGGGGTTGCAGAGACAAAGAGCTCTGGGTTCAGGTCTGGATATGAATCTGTTGATTCATATTTCTATTGATTCTCGTGGATGCCCTGCAGTGGAGTAGAGGGATGTGACCCTCATAGTTCCATCTATTTCTCAATAGAATAGATATCCTTCAGGGTTATTTGCAAAGATTGGGAATGTGGGCATTTTTCTGGAATTGTTCTGTTTTTAAAGGAGGGGATTCCATTCAGTGATGGCAGGTGAGAAAAATGTAGTTCTAGGATATGCTGTTGTGGGATGCCTTCTATTAATGGAATGCCATAGGGGTCACTCTAACATCTATTTGAAGCCATCAAGGAGGTCATCAGCCATCATGAGATTGGGTGTCATCAGTATGCATATGATATTCTTTTTAGCCAAAGATGAGTTATATAAATAAAGATGCAGCTTATATCTTGAAGCTGTAAGGATTTAGATCAAGTTGAATATAGACTCAGTCCTACTGAGACAGGGTGGCTTTGGGTTCAGAGTTCCAGTTCCAGAGATATTCCATCCTTGACTCTGTGGAGCATTGTGTTTCCTCATGTAAAGCTGATTTACAACCTGTAGCTACCCCTGGATTGCTTGAAAATCAAATGGTGGCTATGGTAGTATGACTTTTGCATAGATCCATCTTGTGTACCACTTGTAGCTTTTTTGGGGTTGGGAAGTTTTGCTTATGGTCATTCATGCCTTGGCCATCTTCTATTTGGATTACTGTAACGCATTCTACTTGGGGCTGCTTTTGAAGAAGTATATCACATTTTACACTCTCCTCTTTCACCTGGATGAGGATGAAAGGCTCTTTAGTTCCTCTTCACTTTCTGCCATTAGAGTGGTATCGTCTGTATATCCGAGGTTGTTGATATTTCTCTGGACAATCTTAATTCCAGTGATTCATCCAGCCCAACATTTCTCATGACATACTCTGCATATAAGTAAAATAAACAGGGTGGCAATATACTGCCTTGTCATACTACTTCCCCAATTTGAAACCAATCCTTTCTTCCATGTCTGGTTCTAACTGTTGCTTCTTAACAAGCATACAAGTTTCTTGGGAGACAGGTCAGGTGGTCTGGTACTCCCATCTCTTTTAGAATTTGCCACAGTTGGTTGTGATCTACACAATCAAAGGCTTTAGTATATTCAGTGAAGCAGAAGTAGATGTTTTTCTGGAATTCCCTCACTTTTCCTATGATCCAGCGAATGTTGGCAATTTGATCTCTAGTTCTTCTTCCTCTTTGAAACCCAGCTTGTATACCTGTTAGTTCTCAGTTCACGTACTGTTGAAGCCTCGCTTGTAGTATTTTGAGCATCACCTTCCTGATCCTTAGGAATCCCATTTTGGACCTTTTCAGTTACTGCTCCCCCTGTCTGGGTTAGTAGACAGACCCTGATATCAGACAGGATGTGATACACATAAACCTAATAAAATAAATGAGAATAAATTATCACTGGGCCTGGGGATCAGGAGGTAGAGATGAGCTTGTGCATTGGTTATGTTGATTTGTGGCTGATGAGCCTGTTTTCATCATGGTTTTTTGTATGTGATTTTTGTTCTTCTGTATCTTTTTCCTGCTTTTACACTTTTTAACACTGTTAGTTACCCAGAGTCAAGAACTTGAGCCATGTGATCCTTCAAACTGAATGAAAGAGTAAATTTGGAAGTATTGTTCTATGAGCTGAAAATTACAGTAGTTCAACTATCCGAGAAAAATGGTCAAATGTGATACACCTCTTCAAAAGCAGCCCCAAGTAGAATGCATTATAGTTATCCAAACAGAAGATGGCCAAGGCATGAGTGACCATAAGGAAAGCTTCCCAACCCAAAAAAAGCCACAAGTGGTACACAAGATGGATCTATGCAAAAGTCATACTAGCCATAGCTACCATTTGTTATTCAAGCAATCCAAGTTTGAAACTCAACATTAAAAAAAACAAGATCATGGTAATTGGTCCCATAATTTCCTGGCAAATAGAAGAGGAAGAAATGGAAGCAGTGGCAGATTTTACCTTCTTTGGCTCCAAGATCACTGCAGATGGTGACTGCAGCCATGAAATTAAAAGACGCAGAAATAACCTTGCCATCAAAGGTCTGTATAGTCCAAACTATGGTTTTCCCAGTAGTAATTTATGGCTGTGAGAGTTGGACTATAAGGAAGGATGAGCATCGAATAATTGATGTTTTTGAGTTGTGGTGCAGGAGAAGACTCTTAAGGGTCCCTTGGATGGCAAGGAGATCAAACCAGGCAATCTTAAAAGAAATCAATCCTGATTGCTCATTGGAAGGAGAGATACTGAAGGTAAAGCTCAAATACTTTGGCCACATAATATGAAGAGAGGACTCATTGGAGAAGACCTTGATGCTGGTAAACATTGAAGGCTAAAGGATCAAGGGATGGCAGAAGATGAGATGGTTAGATAGCATAGACAGTGTAATGGGCATGTGTTTGGGTGGAATCTGGGAGGCAGTGCAGGACAGAGAGGCCTGGCAAGCTGCAGTCCATGGGGTCGTGAAGAGTTGGACACAACTGCGAGACTGAACAACTCATTTTGAAAATGAATGGCTGTGTTATTTTTTCAATGAAAGGATGAAGGACATGTTGTAATTCAATGGTAAACACATGCTTTGCAATCTAGAAAAAGGAGTCTGAGGATCTTTATCTGTTATGGCACTGAAATGGTCAACACCATCCTTGAGTTGACAGAATACCATATGTGCTGGTACCTGGTGGCTAGATGGGAAGCAATTGGTTCATTACGATCCAGGGACAATAGGCTTAAACCAGACTGAAATGTCCAAAACAATTTTTTTAATAAATATTAAGAGATTATGGAGAAAAAAAATACCAGTTTATTTTTCTTTTCTCACTAGGACCTCCAAAGTGCCAGGAGTTAGACACACTACAAAAACCATTGCACTATACCATGATTAACCCTTCTTTCATAGGGCTATTTAATGCAACAGAGAAAATGTTCCCTGGTGAATTTGGCAGCTTCCTTAAGGCAATGAGAGTCATTAGTTTCATGTTCCTATTCATTCACTCAGCTTAAATAAATGTAACTAAGGACCACAGAAACATTTGAACAGTGGCTTGGAATTCATTAAAATTATATCACAAATACTTACCTTAGAAGTTTGGAAAATGTGATTTTTGGAAACTTCAGATTCCTGAACATATATCTCTTCTCCCAATTCTATGGAAGGAAGGAAGGAAGGAAGGAAGGAAGGAAGGAAGGAAGGAAGGAAGGAAGGAGAAATTAGCACTGCTCTTTCCAATCTACAAATGAGTTTAGGGGAATATAATTTTATTTTTTTAATAATTTTATTAAAGTTTATCAATATAAAGATACAAAAACTAATACAAATTAAGAAAAAATATAAAAAGTAAAGAGGGAGAAAAGTGAAATTTTAGAACATAATTACAGAAAGGAAGGGAACAACAAACCTCTTTATTCTTTACTGTCTTCTAGTGCCAGTTGCAGTGTTTCATGCTTCTTTTTAAAGATAGAGAGAGGAAAAATAGAGTTCTAGCTTAATTATTGCTATTTTAAGTATTAGAACTGTTGCCTTGCCCAGCAAAGTTCTATCAGGGGGTTTCTGCTGCCAAAGGCCCTGAGTAGCAAAATGATGACATATTTTACTGCAGATGATAGAGAGCCATACTAGTCAGAAGGTAATTGTCCTTTGGCCCTCCAGATGTTGTCCATCTCCAATTCTTGAGTCAAGTCAGCAGTTCCAAGGTTAGGATTTATGGTCATTGTAGTCCAGCAACATCTGAAGATGGATTGCAGCCCAGTCAGTTTGGAGGTAGGCCAATAATGATTCAAGCCAGAAAAAAAACAGGTGGTCATTCTGGTTCTTTAGGACAATAATTAAATATATTTAAAGGAAAAGCTAGGAAAGAATAACATGAAACAGTTTCAGGATACAGCTCCTGTTATTCCATAAGAGTTTGTTTTCTTGATGGTGATGAAGATTTTCTGAGCTGCCACAGGATTATTTCTTTAGTGGCAAAAGACCAGTATCCACATAGGAATCCAAAAATCCACATGGAAAAAGATGTCATCAAGATGACAAAATATCTTGTTTATATAGAAGCATTCTAGGCTTGGCATTCTAATTTCATGTAATTATAGATTTTTTATTAGAGGAAAAAAAAACCCTACTGCATATTAGTTACAATTGTTTTCAAGACTCATTTGATTTTTGTATTCAGCATTTGAAAAAAAAATCAGTCAAAAATCCATGTTTGTGGATTTCTGTGAGTTTGTGTTTCTGGGGTTAAACTATCTAGGGCACAACCAACTTCTCTGTATGCATTTTTTGCTTGACTGTTCAGTACCATCT
Organism: Acrochordus granulatus; assembly: GCA_032468055.1. Taxonomy (NCBI): domain Eukaryota; kingdom Metazoa; phylum Chordata; class Lepidosauria; order Squamata; family Acrochordidae; genus Acrochordus; species Acrochordus granulatus. The sequence continues at coordinate 4,563 of JANHZU010005686.1, read as the reverse complement.
GTCAACTTTAGGATGGTAGTGAATATACTGTATAAAGCATTGCTGTGATTTCTAAATCATTTTAATAGTATTGTATGAATTCAGACAACTGTGGTTTATTCAGTAAGCCAAGACATATTGCAATCAGAAAGCCACATCACTGAGAGGAGGAGCAAGAATAGTTAGGATTATTCTCTCCTTATTCTCTGTGTCAATATAAGAAAAGGATTTCCATGTTTCTCGAAAACGCTTGGATATCTGGAGATGAAACAATGTTTGTTATGTTGTCTGGGACCGAAAGAAGGCTGATTAGGTAAACATGCTTGGATGAAAACAGTCATAATATTTTCAGAGACTCCTTATTTACTCAGTATGAAATATGCTTTGTCACTTGATGATTATAGAAGAATTTATTTAGACACCCATTATATAAAGATACCCATTACCTTTCAACACCATCAAGCATCAGGATGTGGACAGCCCCTAAAGCTAATACATTCTGTACAATTGTCTGTGAGTTCTATTCCTGATAGATTTGAACCCCATAGAATAATATATGGCTATGTACACCTGACAACTCCCAATAAAAGATACAACTGGCAGGTATTACATCCTGGAAGCCAGCTTCATAATGAGATTAAAATACAAAGCCTCTCTCCCAACAATAGCACAAACTTCTAGGCATTTGAATAATGTGTGAACAGTGCATCATATATGCAAGATTCAAATATGGTTTTCCATTGAGAGGGGGATTCCAATCTTCTTTACAGCAGTTATAAGGACAATTATAAAACACCTCTATTTATTTTAGAAAAATAAAGCCAGAAATGGAGAAATCACTTTTAACAAAAGGTAGGTGGTAAGCAAGGTCTGTCAAATGAATATCCTCAGAAACAATTTCCATATAAAAATTGAAGTGCCATCACCGGTCATGCAGTACATTGCTACTGCTCAATTCTGTACCATGTTTATTTCTTCTTTTGTTATAACATGCCGAGCTGGGAAAACAAAGAATAATTTTCTCATTTAAAGAAAATATCATTCAGAGTGGAAAAACAATGATTTCTTTCATTAAAAAAGAGAGTACAGAACCTTAGAAGACGAGCACAACACAAAACAAGATGCTCACAAGATGAGCAAAAAAAATTAATAAAATTAATTCTGCTAGACAAGCGATGAGTCACAAGACAAGCAAACTTTGCGCGATAAGTTACGCATCATCAGCGCATTCTGTATTTCCCATACAGGTGGCAACTGCACGTGCATTCTGCCTATGCTGCCATGTGGTTTACTCCATTACCATTCAGGTGGCAAACGCATGTGCGTTCTGCCTGAGCTGCCACGTGGTTTACTCTGTTACTGGGTGTGTGCTGTACTGTGAGCGTGCATGTGTGTGGGAATCCCCTTGAAGAAGTGTGAAATGAAAAGCGATAAGAAGAAGGTGATTTAGGTAGACCTGAAGAAGGAAATCATCAAGAAGCACGAGAGAGGTGTGCATGTGACTGACCTTGCCAGAATGTACAGCAGGTCAACAATTTGCACCATCCTGATTGCAAGATGAGCACTGAGCGATGAGCTCATGTGGGAAAGAACCGACGGTTCTCTTCTCTCACTGTGTAAAAAGTGTAAATTAAGTGAAAGGCATTCAAGAGATGGAACTTCCAAGCCTTAAGATTCCAGATTTTCTCTCCAGGTAATCCCCTCCCCCTCCTCTCCTCCCTCTCATCTCCCTCGTGCCAGCTGGGACTGTTCTCAAAGCACGCATGCACACTCACACACACACACATATAATAAAGCAGAAATTGTCCTTGTCCTCCCCCAAAATAAAGCAGAAATTCCCCCTTGTCACCTGGCACCATCAAGCCCGACCTCTGCTGCCTGTCTCTTCTCCCCTCATAGTACGGAGGCAAGAAACATTTCCAAACCACCCACAAAAAACCCTCAGAAAGGCATTGCTGAGGGAAAAGGCAGTTTTGCCTCAGCAGTGGTGGCAGCAGATCCTCTGAGCCAGCAGAAGTGCCAGACAGCAGCCAGCCTAGCAGCAGATCCGTAA